>SJYA01002591.1:638551-658757 GCA_006410615.1 Neotragus moschatus
ATTTATTTTTCTGGAATTGAGCTGCATAAGTTGCTTCTACATTTGCTATTATTTTCTCCCATTCCGAAGGCTGTCTTTTCACCTTGTTTATAGTTTCCTTTGTTGTGCAGAAGCTTTTAATTTTAATTAGATCCCATTTGTTTATTTTTGCTTTTATTTCCAGTATTCTGGGAGGTGGATCATAGAGGATCCTGCTGTGATTTATGTCAGAGAGTGTTTTGCCTATGTTCTCCTCTAGGAGTTTTATTGTTTCTTGTCTCACGTTTAGAGCTTTACTCCATTTTGAGTTTATTTTTGTGTATGGTGTTAGAAAGTGGTCTAGTTTCCTTCTTTTACAAGTGGCTGACTGGTTTTCTCTTGTGAGTTTTCTTGAAGGAAGGTCCTGATGGTCCCCATAGAGATATGAGGTGAAACTGTCAGGGGAAGCATACTGATTGAAACCGCCCACCCTGCCCAGGTACCATAGTAACCATTTGCATGAGTTGTTCTGTGACCGGAGATCCTGATAAGGTATAGGGAACTAACAAGCCACCACCAACCAGAAGAGTTCAGGAAAGATCTAAAGGAGATACTGTGTGTCCGTCCACTTCCCAGAATCCCTCTTGCTAGCATCCATCTTGGCTGAGCAGTGCGTGCGCCACCAGGAAAAACTCTGAATTAGAACGATTGGCCAAAGACCACCCGGAAACTAATCCCATCACCATAAAACCTGAGACTGCGAGCCACACGGCAGAGCAGTTCTCCTGGGTTCTCTCACCCTACTCCTCTCCACCCGGTGCGCTTTCCAATAAAATCTCTTGCTTTGTCAGCACATGTGTCTCCTCTGACAATTCATTTCTGAGTGTTTGACAAGAGCCCAGTTTCAGGCCCTGGAAGGGGTCCCCCTTCCTGCAACAAAACTGCACCCTCACGGGTTTTTACTGCTGACTCTCGATTCTTAGGTTCCTTTTCTCTTGCAGCCCTGCTTGACTGCTGTGCTCCCGGTTGTTTCTGAATGCTGCTTTCCTTTCAGAGTTCTTTTTGTTGGTTGATTTCGATATTGTATGCCTCTGCTTCTTTTCCTGCGTTTCTTTTCACTCAGTTTTCTTTTCCTCTCCACTCCTGGAATGTAGGCACTTGCAGGTTTGGTCCTGCAGCCCTCTCTTCATTCTCTATTCTCTCTCGCTGGAAACTTGCTTCCATTTCGTGGCTCCCCCCTTGACAACATCTCAGCCTTGATGTCGCTGACTCCCTCCTGACTGCACATTCATATGCTCGTTTAACTGTGTCTCGTCTGAATATTCTCATACCCCTTTAATCCCAATACCCTCTTCATATGGCCTCGTGAAATAAATTCATTTTTCTAATTGGAGTTATTTACTCTCTCTCATCCTACCCCATCCCTACTGTTTCTCACATAACATGCTCCCTCTCCTGATTGGTATTCTTTTTCTCTCCTGGATTCCAAACCTGTTAGCAACGCCCATCTCTCCCATCTGGGCACGTGTGGGCACCGATGCCTTTCCATTCTGCACCTGCCTCTAGCACAGTACCTGGAACACTCAGGAAGTGTTCATGGACTCAGGTGATGATTATTGAGAGGCCTCCTTCCACTGCCCAGCCAGTTTTCATATTTAGTTGATTTTAAGTCAAAGACTGTTTCATACCTTCATCTCTTATGTAAATATTCCATTTCTGTTCTTTTGCATCTCTAGCCTGTCCTTTATATTTTTCCTCGCGTCATCCTCCTCAAACCCAAAAGGCTTTTAATACATACAGCACTGTGACTCTCTCATCTTTACGTAACCCTAGTGCTGAATCAGGGTCTCATGCACAGTAGCCAATTAAAGGTAGGTTCAGCTTAGCGGTAGCAGTGCTAAGGAAGGAAGGAAAGAGATGTGAGGGGGTGACAGATTGAAAGGAGGATTAGAAAGATAAAAGGAGAGAAACTAAAGGGCTGAGCCCAACCAGTCTGTCTGTAAACATTCCTGTCCTCTTGGTGTTGGATTGAATGAAAGCTGGTGTTTTTCTGCTGATGTCCCTAGAAACTTTTTTTCCGCTTTGGAAAAGAAAGATACATTATTTAAGAGATGGGGAGAGCAGGGAGAGGCTGGGCTCAGTCCCTCACTCACAAATATCTTATGAAATCTTGTTCATAGAACATAGAATTTTGAAGTTAGAAAATGCCTGAGCGGAACCCAGTTCTGTTCTACAGAGAAGGAAACTGAGGCTGGGGAAGTTAAGTGGCTTAGCAGCTCGCTAATGGGAAAACCAGCATTAAAACATGAGTCTCTTTATTCCTCTTCCAGCACATCCATCAATAAATCACAGCATCTCTTTTCTAGGTGGCCAAGGCCAGTTTTTAAAGTGAAAGGTTAAAACTACCAAGAGACTAGGCATTTAAAGACCCTTTGTTAATCACAAACTTTTGCTGGATTCACATCAGACCCTATTTAAAGGACTTGGCATCTTTGGAAATAGATTAGTGATTTTCCATTTCTTTTTCTTTTCTTTTCTTTTTTTTTTTTTTTTTTAAAGCAGAGATCCTTGTTTTTATTTTTTAAAAATAAAAATTGCACCTAGTAACATAATTAGGAAAACAGATGAATGTGGCATTGTTATGGTTAAATAGGAGGTGAAGACCCGGCCTAAGCCCTGCCTGATTGTCTGCCTTCTATCTTGGTAATGGCTGAAGATCTGAAGAGCTAGTGGATTAAATGATCTCTGAAGTCCCTTCCATTTCTCACAGGCTCTAATACTATAATTATATAATCTGTTGGCATTTGGATCCTAATTGAAAATTCTCAGGTAATGAAGATTTAGGGAGAGAGAAAAAGAAATTATATGGGAAAGCATCAGAAAGTAAATGGACCTTCCATTTGGTTCTGAAAAGACAGCCAAGAAAGGGGACATTTAAGAGGGCAAAGGGAAACATTGCACTATTTGGAGATTTTTGAACGATATTGCCAAATGATAAACAAAGAGGATGTTGGCATTAGGTGTTAAAAACTAGAAGAATGGGGAATCCAAAGGAGGGGAGCTCAGGTGCAAGACTCTTCTCAGCTCAAGAAATGAAAGTAAGACTGAAATTATTTGGAAGAATGAGTTTGTAGGATATTCATGAATTAGATTTACAATGTAAAAGGCAGAACTTTGTTGAGTTGCTTTCCTAGGTTGAGCAAAAAATAATTGCCTTACGGCATCAACTGGTCCGGTGGTAGGGGGGAAGGTGTAATTCATTTATTATTTGAGTTTTTTTCTTCATCATAGTTATCTCTAGGACATAGAAATAAGTAGGATAACTGGTTCGGTGTCCCTGCCTTATCTAGGAATTTTCAACAAGATTGCAGAAAATTCTTCTGCCAAGTCCCAGTGTCCTTGTTGCCCCTCAAACTTTTTTTGAAGGTAAATAAGGGATACTACAGATGCTTCTTATCTATTTATTATTCACACACACACCGATTATAGGCTTCACATTTTTAATTATTTTTCTTCCAGCTCTTCTTTCCTTTCACCAGGCCTTGAAAAAAGTACATCAAATAGAAGTTATTTTGGGTTAATAAAAAATGCCGAAGGGAGGATGAAGGGGAAAAAATATATATCAGTTTTTCAGAATATAATATAATTTGACTTAGATTGCATTCCTAACATTTTGCTGTTGCATCAGAAATGTTCATATGGCAGGAATAGAAAGAAAGAGTAATTTTAGAGATGGGCTATCTCTTGCAGGAGGAGAGACCTGAGTGGGGTACCATAGCTCAGAGCTTTGAGTAGCCAGGAGGCAGGGATGTTGTTGTTCAGTTGCTAAGTTGTGTCCGACTCTTCGTGACCCTATGGATGGCAAGTTTGCTCAAACTTATGTCCACTGAGTCAGTGTCCAACCACCTCATCTTCAGTTGCCCCCTTCTCCTCCTGCCCTCAATCTTTCCCAGCAAGAGAGTCTCTTCCAGTGAGTCAGCTCTTCACATCAGGTGGCCACAGTATTGGAGCTTCAGCTTCACCATCAGTTGTAGAAAATTCAGGGTTGATTTTACTTTAGGATTGACTGGTTTGATCTCCTTACAGTCCAAGGGTCTTCTCCAGCACCTCAATTTGAAAGCATCAATGCTTTGGTGCTCAGCCTTCTTTATGGTCCGGCTCTCAACTCACAATCTATACATGATTACTGGGAAAACCATAGCTTTAACTAGATGGACCTTTGTTGGCAAAGTATTATCTCTGCTTTTTAATATGCTGTCTAAGTTGGTCATAGCTTTTCTTCCAAGGAGCAAGCATCTTTTAATTTCATGGCTGCAGTCACCATCTGCAGTGACTTTGAAGCCCAAGAAAATAAAGTCTGTCACTGTTTCCATTCTTTCCCCATCTATTTGCCATGAAGTGATGGGACCAGATGCCATGATCTTCGTTTTTTGGATGCTAAGTTTTAAGTCAGCTGTTTCACTCTCCTATGTCACCCTCATTAAGAGGCTCCTTAGTTACTCTGTGCTTTCTCCATTAGAATAGTATCATCTGCATATCTGAGGTTGTTGATATCTCTTCTGGCAGTCTTAATTCTAGCTTGTGATTCATCCAGCGTGGCATTTTGCATGATGTAGTCTGCATAGAAATTAAATAAGCAGGGCAACAAAATGCAGCATTGACGTATTCTGTTCTCAATTTTGAACCAGTCTGTTGTTCCATGTCTGGTTCTAACTATTGCTTCTTGACCTGCATACAGGTTTCTCAGGAGGTAGGTTCAATCGTTTGGTATTCCCGTCTCTTGAAGAATTTTCCACAATTTGTTGTGATCCACACAATCAAAGGCTTTAGAGTAGTCAAAAGCAAAAGCAGATGTTTTTCAGAATTCCCTTGCTTTTTCTATGATCCAACGGAGATTGCCAATTAGATCTCTGGTTCCTCTGCTTTTTCTAAATCCAGCTTGTACATCTGGAAGTTCTCGATTCACATACTGCTGAAGTCTAGTTTGAAGGATTTTGAACATTACCTTGCTAGCATGTGAAATGAGTGCAGTTGTGCGGTAGCTTGAACATTCTTTCCTTCTTTGAGACTGGAATGAAAACTGAACTTTCCCAGTCCTGTGGCCACTACTGAGTTTTTCAAATTTACTGGCATATTGAGCATAGCACTTTAACTGCATCAACTATAGGATTTTAAATAGCTCAGCTGAAATTCCATCAGGTCCTTTACTTTTGTAATAATACGTCCTGATTCCCATTTGACCCCACACTCCAGGATGTCTGGCTCTAGGTGAATGACCACATCATTATGATTATCTGGATCATTAAGACCTTTTTAGGTATAGTTTTTCTGTGTATTCTTGCCACCTCTTCTTAATATCTTCTTCTGTTAGGCCCTTGCTGTTTCTGTCCTTTATTGTGCCCATCTTTGCATGAAATGTCCCCTTGGTATCTCCAATTTTCTTAAATAGATCTCTAAGTCTTTCCCATTCCGTTGGAATTCTGCATTCAGTTTGGAATATCTTTCCATCTCTCCTTTGCCTCTTGTAAAGCCTCCTCAGACAGCAACTTTGCCTTCTTGCATTTCTTTTTCATGGGCATGGTTTTGGTTACCACCTCCTGTACGGTGTTACAGACCTCCATCCATAGTTCTGCAGACACTCTCTCAGATCTAATTCCTTAAATCTGTTCATCAACTCTACTGCATAATCAGAAGAGATTTGGTTTAGATCATACCTGAATGGCTTAGTGGCTTTCCCTACTTTCTTCCATTTAAGCCTAAATTTTTCAATAAGGAGCTAGTGGTTTTCCCTACTTTCTTCAATTTATGCCTGCATTTTGCTGACGGAGCCACAGTCAACTCTTTGTTTTTGGCTGACTGCAAAAAACAGCTGCAAAGAATATAATCAGTTTGATATTGGTGTTGACCATCTGTGATGTCCATGTGGAGAGTCATCTCTTGTGTTGTTAGAAGGTTTTTACTGTGACCAGTGTGTTCTCTTGACAAAACTGTGTTCACCTTTGCCCTGCTTCATTTTGTACTGCAAGGCCAGACTTGTCTGTTACTCAGGTATCTCTTGGCTTCCTACTTTTGCATTCCAGTCTAGTCGTAGAAGGTCTTGTAGATCTTCTTAGAACCATTCAACTTCAACTTCTTTGGCATTAGTGGTTGGGGCATAGATTTGGATTACTGTGATGCTGACTGGTTTGCCTTGGAAACGAACAGAGATCATTCTATCATTTTTGAGATTGCACCCAAGTACTGCATTTTGTATCCTTTTTTTTTTTTTTTTAACTATGAGGGCTACTCCATTTCTTCTAAGGGATTCTTGCCCACGGTAGTAGATATAATGGTCATCTGAATTAAATTTGCCCATTCCCCCCTCCACTTTAGGTCACTGATTCCTAAGATGTCGATGTTCACTGTTGCCATTTCCTGTTTGACCACATCCGATTTACCTTGCTTCATGGAGTTAACATTCTAGCTCAACCAAAAGCAGGAGTTTCTTATGTTCATTCCTCCTTTGGCCTTATCTGTCTGAATGCCCTTCTCTGAGGAGGGCTCTGAGAATCATTGATAACATATAACCCCCCAGGAGATAAACATCTTACAAATAAAAATTGAAAGATGAGGAAGTCAAGTTACATACGGTTATTAAGAAACCACTCACTACCCAGCCTTTTAATTGCATGAAGAATCTTCGGCAGCCTTCACCATTATTCTGGTTTTGTGTCTGTGTTTGGTGGGAACTTTTGGGGTCAGTGGTTTCCTACTGAAGGCAGTACTCCTCCTGCCAACAGGACTTTCAGAAACGTAAGGGAATGTTTTGATCGTCACCATGACTGGGGAGCAGTGCTGATGTTCTGTAGGAAAGGTCAGGGACGCCAGGACAAGGCCAGTCCCCAGGAAAGAATGATCATATTGGGGATGTTTGTAGCACCCCCGCTGAGGACCACTCCACACCGATGAAAACATTCTTTTCCTTGCCATCTTTGTTTCCCTGATAAACTATGATAAGCTACACTTGAAGATGGGTAATCTTTAGCTGTTTTGCTAAGTTGGATATTGCCAGAAGAGCTCTTCTCTGACATGGGATACTCAGCAGGTGTGTCTTTCAAAATAATGAAATATATGAGTAGTGAGGCGTCAAGTAGTTAAAGCAAGGATTTTTCTCTTTTGTAAGGTACAGCGTAATCATTTTTTAAATTATTGCATTCCCGTAATAAACATAGATGTTTATAAATACCATCTGAATTAAATGAAACTGGATACTCATTTAAAAAATATTTCCAGTTAATTTTAAATAATGGAATTAACACAATACCTTTCAAATAGAGAATTCTAAAAGTTTTTACAGTGAGGCAACTGGTGTATGGTTCATGGTTAAATTTGAGTTGGAGCTTTTAAATGCATCTTCACTGTTGGTGGTCTCAGCAGAGTCACTTCAGACATGGCAGAAGTGGGGGCTGGGAAGAGAAGAAAAGACATTTTCATTTTCCTTATGTTAAATGTACATTATCAAGGTTCCAGTTTAAATGTGTCTGAGATAATTGGAGCCCCTAGGAGGCACTTTGCTAAAGCAGCTAATTCAGCCCATCTTCCCCAGAGAGGATAATTGTTGTTAAAAAACAAAAAAGTAAAATGTGTTGTTTTCTCATGTAATTATGTAACTGACATCTTTATATAATAATACATTTGGGTGGTCTGTCCCTAAAACACTTGGTTTGTTAGGAAACATTACAGTTTCCACGAGTAATCACTTTACTCCTAAATATTTTGAAAGAATTTGGTATTGTTACATTGCATCATTGCATTAGTCAGAAGTTAAACTTTCTAAATGAGGTTGGCACTGGAAAAGGCTTCTAGGTTTTTGCTACTTTTTTTTCTTAAGCGTCATTATATGGGCTAAAATATTCCTGAGATAGAATACTATATGACAGAATGTTTAAAAGTAACAAAATACAAATCTTGTTGAAGAAAAGAGTAAGGGCCCCAGCACTGCTCTCTTTTCAATGATTACACTGTGATATCTTTAATGGTGTGGTTTTTTTCAGTCTAAGCACATTTCTGTTACCCCCACTGGATTGGGTTAGGACCTATGAACTTCCTTGCCTCAGTGAACCACAAATATCTTGACCATAGACATACTGCCATTAGAATATAGTTCATTTTAATCCACATTGGTAATAAGGCTATGCCATGCTGATTAAAAAATGCCACACTTAACCAAACCGAATGGAGTTTTGCCTCTAATTCTGCTCTTCTGGGGCTGCAGACTGCTTTGGTCCTACATCCCAGATTCAGCCAGGACCTGACTCTAACTAACCATGATGGCTGATTATTCCACCCAAGGGCATTCTTTCAGATTGCTATTACCTAGGATTGTGTGGGAGGCTTTCGAAAGTAGCAGAGAGAGGAAAGGAAGGGCACAGATAAAACTTAGAAGAGGGAGGGGAAACCCAGGACAAAAGCAGTATGAAATGAACATGTGGAAAGTTGAAATAGACAGGGCGATAGTTGAATGTTATGTATGACTTGAGCTTGGTTTTAAAAGTATAAAAGGAAATCATGAAATGATAGCAGAACTAGAATTACATGATTCAATCAGGGGTTTATCCTCTGCAGCCAGTGAAAATAAATAGATTGAATGCAAAGAAAGGAAGAGGGTCAACATTTTGGTTCCAGGAATAAAGACTAGGACCAGACTTATTCTCTCATTAGCAACCTCAACTAGTGCCTGTTGGAAAGTAATGTCTCATTGAAATGGAAATTTTCTACCTAACATTATCCTGAATTAGTGCTTTTAGCATCTTTTTCACACAGCAGTTGACACATTTCATAATCTTTCTATGACCTTTACCATCCAGCCATTATGCCTAAATATGTAACATCTTACATTTTAGGCAGGTGGGCACCCACAGTAGCAGATTCAGTAACATTGTTGGTACTCAACATCAGGTTACACTACAACAGAAAACTTTAGGTATGTGAAAAAATAGCATGTTTTCATGGTATGCTGCTGTTGCTGCTGCTAAGTCGCTTCAGTCGTGTCTGACTCTGTGCTACCCCATAGATGGCAGCTCACCAGGTTCCCCCATCCTTGGGATTCTCCAGGCAAGAACACTGGAGTGAGTTGCCATTTCCTTCTCCAATGCATGAAAGTGAAAAGTGAAAGGGAAGTCGCTCAGTCGTGTCCGACTCTTCGCGACCCCATGGACTGCAGCCTACCAGGCTCCTCCGTCCATGGGATTTTCCAGGCGAGAGTACTGGAGTGGGGTGCCAAATCACTGGTCAGATTCACCTTTATGGAAGTAAAGCTGAATTTAGTGGTATATTGTCNCCTCTAATTCTGCTCTTCTGGGGCTGCAGACTGCTTTGGTCCTACATCCCAGATTCAGCCAGGACCTGACTCTAACTAACCATGATGGCTGATTATTCCACCCAAGGGCATTCTTTCAGATTGCTATTACCTAGGATTGTGTGGGAGGCTTTCGAAAGTAGCAGAGAGAGGAAAGGAAGGGCACAGATAAAACTTAGAAGAGGGAGGGGAAACCCAGGACAAAAGCAGTATGAAATGAACATGTGGAAAGTTGAAATAGACAGGGCGATAGTTGAATGTTATGTATGACTTGAGCTTGGTTTTAAAAGTATAAAAGGAAATCATGAAATGATAGCAGAACTAGAATTACATGATTCAATCAGGGGTTTATCCTCTGCAGCCAGTGAAAATAAATAGATTGAATGCAAAGAAAGGAAGAGGGTCAACATTTTGGTTCCAGGAATAAAGACTAGGACCAGACTTATTCTCTCATTAGCAACCTCAACTAGTGCCTGTTGGAAAGTAATGTCTCATTGAAATGGAAATTTTCTACCTAACATTATCCTGAATTAGTGCTTTTAGCATCTTTTTCACACAGCAGTTGACACATTTCATAATCTTTCTATGACCTTTACCATCCAGCCATTATGCCTAAATATGTAACATCTTACATTTTAGGCAGGTGGGCACCCACAGTAGCAGATTCAGTAACATTGTTGGTACTCAACATCAGGTTACACTACAACAGAAAACTTTAGGTATGTGAAAAAATAGCATGTTTTCATGGTATGCTGCTGTTGCTGCTGCTAAGTCGCTTCAGTCGTGTCTGACTCTGTGCTACCCCATAGATGGCAGCTCACCAGGTTCCCCCATCCTTGGGATTCTCCAGGCAAGAACACTGGAGTGAGTTGCCATTTCCTTCTCCAATGCATGAAAGTGAAAAGTGAAAGGGAAGTTGCTCAGTCGTGTCCGACTCTTCGCGACCCCATGGACTGCAGCCTACCAGGCTCCTCCGTCCATGGGATTTTCCAGGCGAGAGTACTGGAGTGGGGTGCCAAATCACTGGTCAGATTCACCTTTATGGAAGTAAAGCTGAATTTAGTGGTATATTGTCTTTACATACTCAGGGTAGGAATTGTGATAGAGATATTGCTTTTAAAAATGTGACCTGAGATGGCAGTGCTTTTAACTGGGAACAAAATGTATGTAGAAGTAACTAGATTTCAACATTATGCATGTATGTGTTTGTGTGTGTGTCTATTGAAAAGATACTGAAATCTATGACATTTAGTCAATTCAGCAAAATGAAAACAGTCTTTCAACTTGTGGTTCCCAAACTGTGTACCAAGGCACCCCAGGGTGCCATAGTCAACACATAGAGGATATTTTAAGGAATTTCTTTCTTTCTTTTCTTTTTTTTTTTAAGAAAGCATAATACTATTTTATACACCAGTCAGATACCCAGTGAACTGGCTGAGGTAGTTCACAGTTTCAACGTTAGATGGCGCTACATTCCTTTTGATGATGTCATAGCTTTCGAAAGCTCCGTTTTTTGCGATGGAGGTGTCCCAAGCTAAATTCTGTGTACTAATCAATGTGTAGGTGGCAGTATACATTCTGATTCCAGGATTTGAAAGTTGTATGGTGCCCAGTAGGCGTACACACCCTTTAGTAAGTAATTTTGGCCATTTAAGAGTAAAATTAAACTATACTTCTTTTAATTTATGACTTATTTTTTTCAAACTGCTACTACAGTGTTAGGACATGAATATTCAGATTATTTGACTTTAGCTACTTAATAAATGAACTGTTAGGTATTTATTTTGGCCTAGTGACACTAGGAAAAAATTACTGAAAGACTTAGGGATTCATGAATCAAGAGAGTTTGGGAACCTCTGCTTAACTGTGAAGCATTACTCAGTTTCTTGGAGTTGAAGCAAATATGTCCACAGTAGATTCTCAACACAGAAGCAAGCCCAAGTTCCTGATTTTGTCCCATCCATCCCCACCTGATCCAGGGTAAGTTACAAAGCTGGGAGATTTATATCCCTTCGATTCCTTTCAAATCATCTGTCCAAGAGCAAGTTGGGACACGATGCCCCAGATTGTTTTCTACTTGGATCCAATAGGATCTACATTCCCTACCATGTAGAATAAATGAGTTCCTGAAATTTGAACCATAAAGTAAATTCAGGTAATTTTAATCAGATAATCCAATGGCTTCCATTTCAAAAATAGAGTTTTTTTTTTTTTTTGGAAGTAGGGGTGGGAGTGAAAGGAATTAGTCCCAGAATATAGTAAAAGTTACACCTAAAAAGTAGGAAATATTTTAATTAAATATTCAAAGAAGAAAAAGGGTTTTGTTTTTCAGAATGTTGTTCACAGTAAACCACAAAAAGCGAGCATATAATTACAAAACAAAACCAAAATATCAGTGCAGCAAATTAAAGGTACTTTTTCAATTCATAAAATAATTTTTCATTTACCAAAACATTCATGACAGGGTTCCCTGTGATATGAGCCTCCCCAGGGCATTTAAAATATGATTCAGATTTTTAAAATTCTATTTGTACCCAGTTTTTTCAGAAACAAAACTGGTTTTAAACAAGGTGCATCTGTTTCCAGAAACGCTTTCTCAAGGAGCTGTGTGTAGAAGGGTTATATTGCATCTGGAGATCACGCTCAGCTCAAATCAAGATTCTCTCTGAACACACCAAGCTTAGAAACTGAACTGTCTTGGCTGCTTGCTTATGTTTGATCCTGTTGGGAATGAGGCTAATTGTTTAAGAATTTACATCCTGGTAAGGCTGTTAGCACTTTAAATTGATTTAGTACTTTTAAAAACTTATTTAAAACTTAAATACTGAGGAAATTGGCTTTCCATCATGAGCTAAAAAATTTGTTTCCAGATTTCACCTGGTTTATCATCTGCACAGAAAACATACTATAAAAGCGTCCTCTTATAGTGATTACAAATGATTTTAAGTATCATCTTTTCAGCAGGGTTTAATCTGTATCTGTGCTTTCTTTAAAACCTTTTCTTGTTTCCCAGAATATTCATTATTGCACTGTTTGTCCCTAATGTAGTCTTCTAAAACAATGTAGCCTTAAAAATGTGTACATTTAAAGTGCCTTTTGGACAAGCTTATGAAAACTCTTTATAAACATTAATTACTTCACACAATTCTGTGGAACAAGTCACACATTTTCCCTTCTCGGAATGATGCTTTTGATCCTTTGGCATTGTGTACTCGTCTTCCTAGAAAGGCAAGTTATTGTTGGTTTCTTAGGAGCAGAGAATCAAACCATGCACAGCTTTGTAAACTGCATATTACTCAGCATCAAGCTTTACAGTCAATAACACACACACACACACACACACACACACACACACACACACACACTTCCTCAGAAAGAGTTAAAGATGAAAGTGTCATACTTCATATTCAACACTAAGTAGGTAAATCTAAATATTCTAGAAGTTCTGTCTGATGCTCAGGAGGAACTTTGACTCACATTCTAAGAGGAGCCTGGGATGAATTGTTTCTGTAAGGGAAAAATGTTTTTTAAAATCTGAAGAAATGCTTTTTAGTCACTTGTGGGATACCCATACCTTAAATTAGCAGTAGGTACATTTAACATACCAATCAGAGAGTTGCTTGAGAGTGTTCCATTAATGGTCTGTTATATGCCAGATAATGTAGAAACATCTTTCATTCCTCAATAGCTCTACAGTCTATGTCCTCCTCTGACAATCCTCTGTCCCCATTTTACAGAGGAGAATAATGAGAACCAGGGATATTAAGTGCTTTGCCTGGTACTTGGTAGAACCAGAATTTCAGCCCAGGTCTGACTGTATAGGCTGGGCTCTCTTTCAAGTATTTATTCCTCTTCCCAGATCCTATTAAGAGCCAAAAGGGCCATTTAAAGGTTATCTAGCACATCAACCTTGCAGACAAGCAAACTAAAACTTGCTTCAGAGAAGCAAGTCACTTGTGCAAGGCCACCTTGTGTTCAGTTCTTATTGATACCTCAGGATAGCCTTGAAACATGCTCCATAAATGTTTCATATTTAACTGAGCTGATTGGAGCATTTCAAAATTTTACCACTCCTCCCAAAGGTTGAGATGCCAAGCCATTATGCTTGGTAGTGTTTCTGGAATTGTAGGGAATTCATCTTTCAAGCAGCACCTCAGGACTGGCGTTGAGATGTTCTCACCCTCTTTGTCCTTAGTGGTTTTTCTTCTTCAGCTGCCTTTCGCTTCCTGTCCCTGCTACAGTCTACCATGAGAATGCAGACACAGTTAGACAGTTGCTATAAAACTGCCTTTAGGAGATTGCTCTGTTCATTTTAGGCATGCAAAATGTGTACCTTTAAAAAATTTTAAATGTTGTTACTATGCTAAGTGTAAGTTTACCACCAAGTAAATTTTAATTAAGTGACCAGCTCACTCTTTTATCCCACTCCTGATGGTGTATATTTCTAATCTTTTATTAACTCAGATTTCTTGAACAGCTATCATGCATCAGGTACTACAATAAAGCAACTTAAAACTCAGTTAATTTAGGGACTTCCCTAGTGGTCCAGTGGTTAAGACTCTGTGCTTCCATTGCGAGGGGCACAGGTCAATCACTGAGGGGGGAACTAAGATCCCACGTGCCATTGCAGTATGACCAAAAAAAAAAAAAACAACACAAGTTCTTTAATTAGTCTAAGAATCTTAAGTGGTGGATATTGTCTTCAGTTTTATACTTGAAACAAACTTAATCTGAGAAAGATTAAATAATTTCTGAAAAGACACAAAACTCTCTTCTGAATGGAAGGAAACTTGACTTTGGCCACCTATGAGCCACCTTTCATCTTTGAAGATTCGGTAGCCACAAAATCTTTCATCCTTCTTCTTATTCTCTTTGAAGATGTTAAGATGCTCAGAAAGACCCAGGAGGTATGAGTGGGTCATACCTCAGAAAACAGGTGAAAAAGATCTGGGGCTGGGAGCCCAATTAAAAACTGAGAAGCGTTGGCTCTGGAAGGAAGATGGTATGTGTGCACGTGTGGGTATGTGCGTGTGTGCACACACATACCTTTTCTTCAAGTTGAAAAAAAAAAAAGGGCTGGATCTACGTGAAGAGAGACATGGATACAAGGAGCTCACACCAGATGGTTCTATTAAAATTTTGTCAGCCTGGCGACATAGTGTTGGAAACTGTTCAATGTCTGTGTCTACATTTATAATTTTACACATAATCTCTAGTACAGTTCACGTTTAACCTACCTTCTAGGGAAAAGGTGCCCTTTTAAATTTTTATCTTGAACTATATCGTGAATTATGTCATTCCTCCTGAAACTCCTGGGATTGCTTCCCATAACCCCTAGGATAACTGCTGGCTTCTTTGTAGGCATCTCCAGTTCCTATTCTTATTCCCATCCCCTCTGGCTCTGAAGCCTTGGCCATTCCAATTCCCACTAACTTCTAGTGGATCACTGTCTCCCTTCTAACCACTTCTTTCTTCGATCTGGTTCTTCTGTCTCCCTCTTACTGTGTATGAGCATTCCCCCTCACTATGAGTGGTTCCTAAGCTGTAAGCCTCCATTCTTCTACTGTTTCTTTTCTTTCATTATTTTGAAAAATCTCCCACTTTTATGACAAAGGTTATCATCTCTGTATTCTTAATTCATAGTGACATCAACATCTCTAGCCCTAAGCTCTGTTCTTAGAATCTATAGCCTGTCTCAATCTGGACCACTTATAGCAGTGTCTGTCAAGCTTAAATGTATATATGAACTCTCTGGTGATCCCCTTAAAATAAGAAGTCTCCTTCAGGAGGTCTGGGTGGGTCCTGAAGTTTCACACTGCTAACCCAGCTATACTGGCAAGTGAGGCTGGTGCTTCTGATCCAAGGGCCACACCTGGAGTAGCAAGATAGCACTGTGTCCAGACAAGACCACAGTCCCCTTCTTAGCTTCTCTATCAGCATCCCAGAATTCCAAGTTCTACCTCTTCAACAAAGGCCTTCTTAATTGTATGAACCTAAACATAAAATTAACAAAATTCACTAATATCTGTTAGTCTGTAGCCCCCATTTCAGACTCAGTTATATACTTTATTTTTCATTATTGATTCTCATGTCTCAGTCATGTCTTCCTATTAATTTAGGTTGCAATACAAGTTCTATCCAGCAAAGAAAATCAGCAAAGAGTCATTGGAGTAGTTCTTTGGATCAGTCACTGTATATTTTTTCCTTTTGTGTTCTCCATAGTGTCTGACATTGAATGCAACATTCCTTAATACTCTGCCCTCTTTATTTATGATAGTCCCTCCTTTTATTCCTGAAATCCTGCCCCTATACGCTCTCCATCCCCATGAGGCAGGACTCTGTAAGTCTTGTTCATTCTAGTACCTGAAATAGAACTTGGTACACAATGGATGTCTAATAATAATTTTTCAGTGACCAAATGATTGAAAATTTAATCACAGATTTCATCTCTGTGAAGCTGTCTCTTTATTACCCAAAGTAAAAACAACCACTCCCTCTTTGAAACTCTCATGAGGACTTTGTGTTCCTCAAGTAAACCTTTAGGTTTTCTCAAGCTTAGTCAGAGACCACCTGCATCAGAGCCCTTGGGTGTGCTTGATAAAATGCAGATTCCCAGGCTATGCTCCAGACCTGTGCAATCAAACTCTCTGGAGTTGGGCCTGGCAATCGACAGTTTTAGCTGTGATCATAATTCACATTAACATTTGAAGACCTCTGATCTGAGCTCTTAGCTCTATTAAAAGTGCTGGGGGGAAAAGCAAAATAACAAAAGATTGTCAAAATAAAAAGAAAAATAAATGTTCTTTCCCCAAGTAATTATCAGTTACCTTTTTGGTTTATTTTTGCTGGTTTTCATTTTCTCTCTAGCAGTATCATGTTTGTTCCAAAACCTTCCCTCAAGCCATTTGAAAGTTGAAGTCATGACATGACCACTAGTCAGAATTTCAGAAGACACACAAAAAAATCATTCAAGGTAAAAATGCATGTTTTAGAGTTGGGGATAAAAGAGGGTAGGCATTCTATTCTTTTTATTTCCAACTTCTGGCAGAATTTTAAATGAGAGAAAAAAGAAAGCACTGGCAAATTGGATGAGGACATGCGTTCTGTTAGTTTTGCAGTTACAGGGGATTAGTGGTGATGAGATCCAAAAACTAGTCATACTGGGGGTCATCCCCAAGGCACAATGGAAAATTCCTGTGCTGGATAGTGACGGCCTCTGGATCTCTGAAGAGGAGAAATTGAAACCTGTGGACCTTTGGATTTGGGGATGACATGTGACAGGTCTTATTGAGTATATGGGGACATCAGCTGTACCAATCACTACACTTTTGTGTGTGTTTGAAAAAATGATCTGTGCCTCATTGGAGATGGGGGAAAGAGGAGTTGTTTCAGTGAGGAAGTGGGGAAGGCCTGCTGTTCTTGGAGGAGGGGAGTGGTAGAGAGGGGTTGATTCATGACGCACCGGGAGCACCCTTGGAATCATGAGGGTGGTGTTTACCCATGACCCACTCTGTGTAAACAGATGGGCTAAACTCTGGCTACATAGTTGTTCTGCTCTTGACAGAACTTAGGTAGGAAGCTTTTTACATAAATGAATAGGAAGTCTCCTATTTAAACGGCAGTTCCCTTAAGTAGGTCCCAGCTCTAAAGGAAGCTGCGTTGTATGTGTGTGAGGGAAAATTGGCAGGACAACTGGCCAGAGTTAAAGGTTAAAGGAAGTGGCCTAGCTATGAGTTCAGTTCTTTCCAATTCTGAATTTTGCAAAAATTGCAAGAATCATGTAGACAATGAATAAGTAAGTGTTGAGGGACATTAGGCTTGACAGTCCAAATACGTTTTCTCAATAAATTGAAGGCAGAATAACCTAACGTAAGCAAAGAAAAAAATTTTATGTTAATACATAGGAAAACAATCATAGCTGAAAGTTAGGTAAAATAGTGCATTTGGCTGGAAATGAAGTGGAAAAGGCCAGTTAACCTGTGGTAGTGATGTGAAGTAATTACAAAGGTGATACACTGACCTCAAAAAAAAAAAAAAGTGGTTGCGGTAGTGGTTGATGATGCCTGTGTTCATGCTCAGTTGTGTCCAACTTTTTGTGACCCCATGGACTGTAGCTCACCTGGTTCCTCTGTCCATGGGATTTCTGAGGCAGGAATACTGGAGAAGGTTGCCATTTTTTTACTCCAGGGAACTTCCTGACCCAGGGATCAAACCCACATCTCTTGGGTGTATCCTGCATTGGCAGGTGGATTGTTTACACCTGTGCCAACTGGGAATCAGTGGTTGATGCTGATGATAATGTAAATTGTAGAAAAATAGGGAAGTGGATATTCTAAAAGATATCACTGTATTGACTAAATAGGCTTGAGACCTCACAAGAAAGTTTTGCTGTTTTCATTACTCTTGAGCCCACTGACTTGACTTGAATGACACCACTCTAGAACAGAATGTCTGAAGAGGAGCTGAGAGAAAGAATAGAAGGAAAAGAGAAAAGTAAGCAGGGCAAGGGGACTGAAAGGAAAAGAGACCCAGAGTTGATCTTTGTCAAACAAGACCACACCAGGAATAGTTTGTTCAGTGCGATTAGCTCAATCCCAGATACAGAGCAGCTGGAGAGAGTTCAGAGAACTCTCAGTGAGAGGCTGAGACTGAACAAAGAACTGGAACGCATATGAGACAGCAGCCTTGGAGGATGAAGCCCATGATGGGAGTCCCTTTTCTAGTTTTTATGGCAAGGGCTAAAAAATATCAGAAGTTCTCTTCTATATAGTTCGGTTTTCCCCTTGATATCCAAGGCAGTCATCCTCTAAATATGTTAGTGCTTTCAGGAAGACAGGAAGGAAATGTGTGCATGTAACAGATAGTCAATAGATAATCTGGGTGGACCCAGAACTTTAGACGGAGATAAAGGGCAGCGAGGATAAAGAGGGTGTTCATGAAACAGCAGGGAGATGACTGTCAGAATGTGGGCTCTTCAAATGATAGCAGTTCCATCCTTGGAGGCAAATAAAAAGTATGCTGAACTGGTCCTCGAAGTTTTATTGTTGGGAGTCATCCTGAGTCTGGCAAGGAGAGAGATTACCTAATGGGTCTCTTCAGCCTCTTTTTCTGTGATTCATCCCCCCCTAGCCTAGAGCAGTCCATGGTTGAGTCACTGCCGAACACAGATATCTCATTAAAAAGGAGAATTAAGGGTTATTAAAAATGACTTGCTGCTAGTCCTAGATTAAAGAAAGTGGACCAGTTTACAATTACCATTGCCCTGGTCCAAGATGAAATGCAGGTTGTCAAAATGGAACAGTTGTAGGGGAATAGGAGTGAGCCAGAGTACACCGCCTGGTATTCTTATGAAAGAAAGGGACACTGAAAGTGAAATTTCTGGGTCACTTTGATTGAAGCAGCCTTCCTTTACCTGCTGAGGAAACCTAAGACCTCCAAATGAAAATTTCAGAAGTTCTTGGTAAATCGGTGATATCAGCTAGGAGTGTGGATCCAGAGTTCTTTGTGTTCCTTTAAGATGCAGAAGGATTGAGTCGATTTTTTTAAAAATTTATTTTAAAAATATTTACAAAAAGTCAACCTGATAGCTCAAGGTAGGTGTGGAAGTTTCTCCTGTGAGAACCTAAAAATTGCATAAACAACAGTGAACCAACCGACGATCATAGAAGTCTCTGTCTTAAGAAACATGTACGTGTCGTACACTGCACGGTATCCCATGCTTATTGCAACTGAGATAAATATGAAATGTTTATAGAGCATGTTTCAAAGTCTTTCCAAGATACCAAGAGAAACTGAACATATGGTTACGTAGCATAAGTTTGTTGTCTCTCTGAGTGTTTGTTTGCTCTGCAAGGTTGATGGGCTAGATAACTAGCAGTTTATGTAAGAGGAAACCGTCAGCTCAGAGAGTTGCATTTTATATCTGGAGAGCATTTCTTCAGAGAATCCTCTTCTTGATCGCACCCCATCTCATGCACCTCAGATAGCCCTGTGTACTCTGTAAAAACATTAGTCCTCGCTGACTGAATTAGTTTCATGCACAGGCCATTTGGCCCCATGAAAATAAAAAAGGAGTGATTGAAAATCTGAAGACATTCAACAGGGGTAAAAGGGAGGAGTGTCTGATCTAGGGATAACTGTCATCCCATTTCTCCTGCCTCNCTCTGTAAAAACATTAGTCCTCGCTGACTGAATTAGTTTCATGCACAGGCCATTTGGCCCCATGAAAATAAAAAAGGAGTGATTGAAAATCTGAAGACATTCAACAGGGGTAAAAGGGAGGAGTGTCTGATCTAGGGATAACTGTCATCCCATTTCTCCTGCCTCCAAAGTATCTGGGTTCACCTCACCTCTTCACGGTTCCCCCTGGATCCAGAATTCCCCTTTGAAATCCCGTCCTGCTCGTAAACCCCCAATAGTTTCTTCTTTCCTAAAAAAGTAAGTCCAGGCTCCTAGCCTGGCCTTGAAGGTACTCTATTATTTCTTCCAAGGGCTCTTATACAGACTGCAAATTAATGTTTTTCCAGTTTTCTAATTCAAAAGGAGTCCTAAACGGAGAGTGATGATTTTCATCAGGATTGTGCTGAAATATACAGGCCAGCCTCTCACAAAGTATCAGTTACATGGAGTCTCTTATCAGAGCCTCGCTATGTATGTGCCCCAAAAGGACTGAGACACTGGAATTGCCACTGGTTCCCACCTTCATACAAGGGCCAGCCTTGAGGGTACCTTCCAGCTTCCTCTACATCTAGTGTTGCACTGGGTTAAAGAGAAAAAAAACTAAGAAAGATTGTCTTCAGGCAACAACAGCACCATTACTGTGTAGTCTTTAATTTGCGTTAGTAATATTTAGCCTCTCATTTTTTCACTAGCATATTTAAAATTTCTCCTCCCCACCCCACCCCATCCCCA
>SJYA01002591.1:658903-744874 GCA_006410615.1 Neotragus moschatus
GGAGTAAAAATTCTTTTCTATGATTTTTTCTTTTCTTTCTGGATACAGCTTTTGCTGCTCCAGTTTCTTGATCTAAGATATTCTCCCCTACCATGGTGACCCAACCAGGAGCCCCTGTGAGGGTGCTGAGGTCATTCCTTTAGGAATCCCTCCTGGTCCAGGGTGCAAGGCAATTCTAGGGGAAGTCTTTCCGTGTGTTAGCCTGGGAAATGATTTGGATGAAAACACAGTGCCTTGACTTGGAGTGTTCTTCTCTTTAAATGTTTGAAGTGAAGATACTTCTGTTTTAAGAAAGGAGACCAATACTGTCTTTTAGCTCCTTGTTTTGCCTTCTTCCTTAAGTCTGAAGACTTATTGAATAACTCAAAATCCTACATTCTTAGCTCTATGGGATTGAAAGTGAATTAAAGGAAATGACGGCTAAGGCTGAGCAGATGGAAAGCAGTAAATTCTGATAATTTCTGACATCTCTCCATCCAGCTCTTTTGATTTAACCATTCGTCTCTTCTGACAAGAACTTGTGTTTGTTTTCTGGGATGGTATACCATAGTGCTTAAAATTAGGGCTTAAAATCATACCTCTATTTGAATATTGCAAACCAAGTGGTTGCCTGTGTCTGAGGAGGTGTGTCTCACATTATAGACACCACTGTTTTTTAAATATGTGTGAATACTGTGTGACTGGTAAAAATACAAATTGATGATAGAAAATATTTGCCAAAAGCCTATTTGATTTAAAAAGGAAACCTGTTATCTAAAATATATAAACAACTCTTAAAACTCAACAATAGGAAAACAAACAACCCAATTAAAAATGGAGAAAAGACCTTAACGGACATCTCACCCAAGAAACTATGCAGATGGCAAGTAAACACATGAAAAGATGCTCCACATCATATATCATTAAGGAAATGCACATTAACACAGCAGCAAGATTCCTTTACATGCTTATTAGAACGCCAAAATCTGGGACACCAAATGATGGCGAGAATGTAGAAAGAGGAACTCTCATTCACTGCTGGTGGAAATGCAAATGATATAGCCACTTTAGAAAACAGTTTGGTGATTTCTTACAAAACTAAACATACTTGTAATATATGATCCAGCAATCGTGCTCCTTGGTATTTACCCAAAGGAGTTGAAAACTTCTGTCCACACAAAAACCTGCACAGGGAGGTTTACAGCAGCTTTATTCCTAATTGATAAAACTCGGGAGCAACCAAGATGTTCCTCAGTAGGCGAATGGATAAACTGTGGTGCATATGGACGGTATAATGTTCAGCACTAAAAAGAAATGTGCTATCAAGCTATGAAAAGACATGGAAGAGCCTTAGATGCTTTTTGCTCAGTGAGAGAAGCTCTTGCAAGCATTCCTGAATTGGTAGTAACTTTTGAATGTCCCATATTGTCTCAGGTTATAGATACTGAAAAACATATCACTTACATGATTGTTCATTAGGTTCCTTTCCCTCTGCCCCACCTTTTTTTTTTTTTAACACTGAAATGTTTGAAACTTGTGACCTATTGATTAAAGTGTTTACTGAGGAATAAAAATACTAGATAAAGCATTTGTCTCTGGGATGATTTATGCTAGTGAGTCTCCTCCTGTTCTGAGTGAAAAGCCTCAGACTTTCCATTTAAGTGGCACACTTTCTATCTTTCATCTGAACAACATGAAATACTTTCTAAAATTCCACCTGGTGATAAGAGGAGGAAAAAATGAGTAAATTGGGTGAGGTTGGGGTGAGGGGTGAGACTTGCCCAAGGTCGCGCAGGGCACAGTGTAAGCATTGGGTAGGGAGCACCAGATTCTTCTGACTTGGATTCGTTGTTCTCAAACGCCATTTGCAGAGACTTGATAAGATTTTTCTGCTCTAATTTCATCATCAGAGAGCTTGAGTTTAAAATACTTGTATTTTGTGCTGGTATTTTTCAAAATATGATATCTCCTATCAGTGGAGTCCATCGTTTGGGTTAGTTTATTTTGGCAAAACTGTGTGCGCTGAAACTCTGAGCTGGTATTGATCTGTATTCCATAAAACTCAGACCAAGTATTCATGACACAGATTTGATGGGGAAACAGTTTAATTGTTTAACCTGAATAGTTTATTTTTAAATAAACTATTCAAGTTAACCTGAAAAGTGAAGTTATTACTGACAGCCTTGTAGTGTCCCAAGTGGGAAAAATCCTATGTGAGAGAATGCTATGCTAAATTACAAAATAGCTATTTGGGGAATATTGTCCTTGCCTATATCTCAAGTTTCCCAAGATTCACATTGTAATTTGAAGAGGAAAAGATAACCAGAATTCTTCTGTAAATATCTTGGTAATTGGTTTGTATTTATCTTAAAAATAAGAACAAATGAAATACTGTAGTCCAGACATCAATTAATCACTGCCAGGTGTAAATATTCCAGCAGGAAAAATCCACAGAGTTAGTCACTGCTGAAATCCATTGTCTTAGAAGGAGCTATTGGTCCAGCACCCCTCATGCCTGCCTTGCTCTCTATAACTACCGCTTCTTCCTAGACGCTGACATTTCTAAGTCACCGTCAGCACCCCCAAGCTTATCCACATGCCAAATTTGAGCTTGTCTGCTTTGGATGTATTTCTCTTCCTGTTTGTTCCTTTTCAGTGAATGACGTTTCAGTCTACCAAGTGGTCACTTAGAACAATCCACCTAGCCTAGTCTTTGGGTCTCCTCCACATTTGCCCAAGTCATTTTTCTCTATCTGGAAATTTGATCACCTCAAATCCTCGGCCTAAAAGTAAGTGACTCCTCATAGCCACTGGTATCAAAATTCAAATTCTTTGGCACAGCACACAAGGCCCACAGCTCCCTCCTCACTTATCTCATAACATGTGATATGATACGTAGTTTCCTAAACAGGTCATGTCATTGCTTAGTTCTTAGCATTTGCAAATGTTATTCTCTCTTACCTGCAGCCCTTCCAGAATCAGCACTGGGGTGTTTTTTAACATGAAACATATCCAGCTCCTTTGTACTCACTGGTCTGTGTAACTCCTCTGTCATCACACCCCACTAGACCTCAGATCAGTGATTATGTCTTATATTTCTGCTAGCTATAGACAGCCCAGTACCTGGGACATGGAAGGTGTTCACACAATATTTGTGGATGAACGAATGGAGAAAGGAATCAGGAATTTGATTTCTTTCTAATAAACAGAACCTCAGAGCATTGATTGTACACAGGCTAAATCCAGGACATCTGAGTTTCCAGTGCTAGTAAGAATCATGAGTCTATGATGGTGGGTAGCTTTCCTTGATAAAAAGGTATGGCCTGTTAATTTCCTTTCTGCCATTTTTATAGTTAGAGCTACACAGCCAGATGACCTACACAGAGCCAGGGATTCTGGCCAAACAGCTGGACGGGTGTTCCTAGGCCTATCAGCAGCCTCGGACAGGTCAGGTCAGCATGTTCTCCTCACCTTCCCACCTGCAAACCCTGTGGACGGTTGTGTCTCATCTGGCTTTGTTCCTTCCCCATAGGAGTCATGTGCATACCCTTCCTTTAATTCTTTCTGTTTGACTCTTTCTCAATGAGACCCTTCACATTGCCATAGCCCAGGAGCTTAGATGCCCCAAGTGTCTCTCTGTTCAGTAATAATTACAAAGTCATCCTAACGCTGTGAGAAGAAACAGAATTAGACACCGCACATTTCACAGTCCTTATGCTTGTTCTTATGATCCTGCATCATGTCCATGTCAAACAGTAACCAAGGATTTAGCTATCCCTAAAGGATATGCTCTTTGAGAACTTCTCAGAGGTGTAGCATGACAAGGGGGAGCTTTTGCTAGTGCTCTGTAGGGAAGCTGTCTTTGAGAGCGGGTGAAACTGTGATCCTTCCAGCAATAGACAGTCACCAGATCAAGCCCCAGCTGGCTAGGNTCATGTCCATGTCAAACAGTAACCAAGGATTTAGCTATCCCTAAAGGATATGCTCTTTGAGAACTTCTCAGAGGTGTAGCATGACAAGGGGGAGCTTTTGCTAGTGCTCTGTAGGGAAGCTGTCTTTGAGAGCGGGTGAAACTGTGATCCTTCCAGCAATAGACAGTCACCAGATCAAGCCCCAGCTGGCTAGGCTGGAGGCGTTTTTAGTGACCGTGCTAATTGGAAACTACTCGAGCAGCATTTCTGCCTGCCTCATTTCTTCTCCTCCTTCTCCTTTTTATTCTTTTATGAATTGTTATGGGAGAGAAGTTAAAGAAGAAGGAAATATATAGAGTGGGAAAGAGGAAAGGTTGAGATTGTATGAACAAGAACAAACGAGGTTACATTTTCAGGTTGGAGTAGAGGATGTTGCTTGCCTGGGAACCAAGCCCACAGAGTCACCTTTCTCGGCGCAGTCAAGGCATCAGGGCNTTTTTTGATGCTAACATTTTTAAAAGCAAGTTTACACTCAGTATAAATTTTCATATTCTTATTTTCTCTTGGAACTTTATACTTAGATTTTTTGTTTGCACTCGGCTACTCTTGTAAATTGCAGTCCTTTTGCCATCACTGTCATTTTCATCACTAGTAAATAATATTTATTTAGTGTCCTCATGCTTTCTCTATAGCTGTTTCTCCAAGTAACATCGCAGTTGTACATACAAGCTGAATATGATTCAGTAAGAAGCAATTAAAATATTTCTAGAAATTTTCCTTCAGGTATTTTCAGGCCATTTTACCTTACAATACAATTCTGATGTTAGAGGACAAGATCAATTCTTGTTTATAATTTACCTGTTAAGTAGGTTCCTAATTTATGCTCCACAGAAAATGCCTTGACCCATTCTATCACTAAACCTTTATAGTAAGTTGTATGACAGTAATCTTTGGCTCTAAATTCTCTTGAAGAAATAAATCATAATTGTGATGTCTTATATTAGGCACATATGAAATTGCCACAATTCAACTGTTTTTTACAATTAGAAAAAAAAACCACAAATGTTATTTGGCTCAACCTAATATTTGTATAATCCAATGAGATGAGCACAGAAGATACCGATACCGAGTTTCAGATTAAATGACTTGTTCAGGTAATGTTGTTAGAAAATATCATAACTGGAACTTTAGAATTTGGGTTTTCTGACTCAAAATTCAGTATATTTTCTACTCTACTGTGCTTCTGGGAACCGATTAAAATTATCACAATAATTATGGTATCAAAAGTTTGATCCAAACTAAGGGAATGATGTCTCTTTAGAGGGAAAAAACCATTAATGTGGTTAAGTGATTAATCACCAGGAAATTAAAAAAATACAGGGAAAATGTACTTCATTTACTTATTTACATTTGTAAGCCAAGAGATATTTTTATTTCCACTTTTTCTTTTAGCGTTAAAAAAAAATTAAAGAAAATTTCAAGCATTCACAAAAGTAGAGAGAATAGCATAGTGAACCTCACATATCCATCAGGTGTCTATCACTCAGGTTCAAAAGTTGACAACTCAAGGTCAGTCTCACTTCACCTTGTGTGCCCTAGTACGTTCCTACCCAACACTGGATTATTTTGAAGCCACTCTCAAGCATCATACTATTTCATCCTTAAATCTTTTAGTATGTATAATAGATAATTCCCAATCCATCTTGCAAGCCAACTTGGTGACATGAATATTGCAATTGCTGATAGGCAAACAAAAACCTTTACAAAATTGAATAGAGCCTATGGAAAGACTATTTAGAACTAAAAATTGCTTCACATCAGCAAGAATTCAACAACCAAATTTTCCCTTTCTGGCCTCTCTGCATCAGACACTAGCTGTAGGTGTGCCAAGGCATGCATAAGAAGACTTGTTATTGAACACGCTGTTTACAAAGTGTGTGTGTACCGAACATAAAATCCAACATAGTATCCAACTCAAGTAATGAAAGGCTCTCTCCTTTTTTTTATCACTTCATGTTGTGTTTGTGTATGGATGCATTCTTAAAGAAAGAAAATATGTATTAATGAATAAGAGAGTTGACGCAGTAACTTCTGGACATATAGCCTAAATGGTATTCCTATAGAGATGACATTCGTCAATTATGAATGTTTTTGTTATTGTTATTTAAATTCTCTTGTTGTCTAATTGGAAAACTGGTAAAATACTATCATTTTCCAGATAAAGTTCTTGGCAAGTTTTCTGTCTTTCAAACCCCCTAGGACAGTCCACAGCTCCATGAAAACATGAGTCAAATACATTACAAATTTCCCAAGGAGAATCAACATCTTTTCCAGCTGTTTGGATAGTCTGTCTAACATCTGACCAAGCCCTCATCTCCCAGTATTGTTCTGGGCTTTTACACTTTGATTTGTTCAATGTTATAATTTTAAAACTGAGCCAATAGTATGAGTTTTCACTTTTTCTTTAAGACTTTTAACTCCTATCACTTATGAAAATAACAATTATAAAGTGGGGGGAGCACCAGCCCCAAAAGATATTGTATCCCTAGGTATTTCTCTTTGACAGCGCACAATTCCTTTTTAATGCTATCAAACTTCTATCTCTTTTTCCCTCCCTTAGGTAATTTTTCTATTATTTATAGAGCAAAATGTCTCCCAACTATAACATCACAAGAACTAAACTTGTTTTGATTGATTAGTTTCAGGTTTTCTATTTTAAATGTCTTTTGGCACTGGACAGTGTGTTTCAATTTATTCAGAAGGAATGCATTTGTGATCATTCCAATTAATCCCTTGTCTGTTTTGTCTGGCATCTGTGTGAAACTAGTTATAATAACTTAAAAGTTTGGCAAGCTGAATAGTAAACTGCCCAAGGTGGGATGGAAAGCTTTCAGGGCCCAATTAACAAAAGTCAACTTGCCTTCCAGCCTATCTACACAAAATCATCTGTTGCTTTGAGTTGTCTTTATAACCGTTAATAACATTTGATAAGTAGTTCAGGGCAAGAGAGTGAAACAGAACAACTGATCAAATAGAACGGTTTCCAGAGTTAAGACCAAATCTCCAGCCTAGAAGAGTGGAGTGTACATAGACACACACACACACACAAACACACAAAGTTTGGGCTGAGGAGCAAAAGTAAACCGTAGAAAACCTGGAACTTTGTTCAAGCTATTGTTCAAAGAGAAAGTGATTTGTTTCAAATGTATCCAGAAGCTGAATTGTATGGATTTTTACAACCACCTGTGTACTCATCTGAAACTGAAGCAGTGATTATGGGTCCAGTATACCTTTCAAAATATAATAAGACAACCCCATGGTTGTTGTTTAATATAATTTATATCTTTATTATAGCAGTTCTTTTCCTGCTTTCATTGACTATCTTTTATCTTTTTCCTTTTTAATTTAAAAATGTAAATTTATTTCAGACTTTTTGACTGCCACATTTGATATCATTTGGGGGACTCTCCCTCAAGCTTCATCTATAACCTGTGAGATGGTGTACTGGATGTGTGCTTGGACATGCACCACATTTTGGACTTATCTCTTCTAAGGTTTCCCTCATCTCTAGCTTGCAGTCACCTTTAAGTGTGCCAAGAGGCATGTCATGACTGTGGGGGCTTCAAGCCACATTTTCATTTAGATATGTTCATGTAATAAATGCCAAGTTCATCTTAATTTATGATATTTAAATATCTAAGCCCATGTTACCATCACAACTTCTTAAATAAATGTGTCTCTTTTTTTAACAGTAAAGTGTTTTAAACTTTCACATCTTTATTACTGAAACAAAAGTTCTTGTATCTTCTTATTCAAGAACTCTTCCAGGCACTTGAAGAAAATTGTCAACTCACAGCATTCAAAGATCATTATCCCTTTGCATGTTTCATAGTGAGTTTTGTTAAGATTATTACATTCAAAGCAGAATTCGTTGTGTGTGTGTTTTTTTAATATGAAGTATAAAAGAAATGACTGAAGATAGGAACAGGCCTGATCTTCTCTGCTTGATGATTCTACCTGATTCATCAGAGCTTGTACCTAAATTAATTAATCTCTCCCTTTGTTCATGATGCTTTCCCTTTGCTCCTGACAAAATGTGCTGAAATCACTGTTGTCACATGTTTTTAATTTTTGAAAATGCATCCTTCTAAGATAGACATGGAAAGAAAAACTAACTGCACAGAACACCACATTAAGAGGAAAGTAGTTGAAGTTCTGCCATGAATAGTTACCAAAAAAAAAAAAAAGCTATGATACTATTTGGCCTCATCTCCCTAGCTAGGGAATTCAAATTGTTGAATACCTAATAGTGCTTTTGTAAGTATTTCAGTTTTTAAAAATATGCTGTGGTGGACAAAGCATGCCTGTTATGTAAACATATAGTTACTAAAGACACTAGCACATATGTGAGTATTTCAAAAGATATGAAATGTGCTTGGATGATAATAATAAATGAAGCATGTTTAAATGGTCGATATAGAGGTTAGCCCCTTTCAAAATTGCAGACTCCTTCAGATCAGGATGCTGCTAACTGAGAGGGAAATGGCAACATACACTAAATACTGATTTCTGGCTACTTTCTTGCTAAAAATTGTATTTTATTTGTCAGGATAATAAGTTTGCATTTGATTTAGCTATGAAATTTTATTATGTTTTAAAATTGTCATAATGAAACAAGTCTCATTGAAGGTGTTTTGTATTGGGGGGGTGGTTTATTTGTTGCCCTCTACCCTCCCCCAAAGTTCAAACTTAGTTTGATATTTTAAATTTCTATGTTTTAATATGTGGAATTTTTAGATCATAAAATAGGAGGGGAAAAAAAGAACAAGAAATCAACTTTTGCTGCTATTTTGTTGAGTAAGATTAAGTAATTACTTGAAAACTGTATTAATTTATTCAGACAAATAGATTGTTTTGTAGAGTATCAGTTCACATCCTACCACATGTAATTGCACTTCAGCATACTTAACTCTCTCCTATATTAAAAAGACAAAACCAAAACTGTAACCTCAGTGCAACGTCCCCAGCTAGCTAGCCACTCACATGTCTCATTCTGTCACAGCCAGGCTTCTTAAAAGCTCTGTCTACACTAGCTGTCTCATCTTTTTCCATTCTGACACAAGTAATCATGGGATTACTTCTTGTTATTAAATTCAGTGGTACTTACCAGCCGTTTTTGTTTTTGTTTTTGTTTTTGACCTTTTTTGTTATTATTGGGCTGGTTAAAAAGTTTGTTCGGGTTTTCTGTAAGATGTTAGTCTCACTTCTCAATGCCCAGCCCTGACCCTTCTGGCTCATGTGCACTGTGCACCACGTTCCACTGCCTCTCTGGCTACTTGTTTAGAGTCTCCTCCACTGCTTACTGTTGGTGTTCCCCAGGATTCCGTCCATGGCCTCTTATCACTAGACAAGTCTCCCCAGATGCCTGCAAGGCCGACCGTGGTGTCAGCTACCTCTCCCACAGATGACAGCCTCCTCTCATCTGTCCACTGCATGGCATGTGTGTGTACCCAGTGCCCAGGGGATCCCATCGGTCTCTCAAATTAGATATATGAGACTGAATCCTTTCTCAGTGGTTATTCTACCTACTCTTCTTGTTTCCTCAGTTTCAGTGAAAAACACCAGCATCCCACCAGCCAGATTCTGTGTTTGATCCTTGATTTCTCTGTCCCTCCCATACCCAATTATTAAATCTTATCAAGTCCCTGTAGCTTTCGTAGCATCAAACCAACCTCTTTTCTCTTCATCTTCATTCCAGAAATTGCATATCTACTTTTTTTTCTTGCCGTTTGGTTTGACCATATCATTTAATGAGGAATCCCTGGTGGCTTAGAGGGTAAAGACTGCCTACAATGCAGGAGACCCGGGATCAACCCCTGGGTTGGGAAGATCTCCTGGAGAAGGAAATGGCAACCCACTCCAGTATTCTTGCCTGGAAATTCCCATGGATGGAGGAGCCTGGAGGGCTACAGTCCATAGGGTCACAAAGAATCGGACATGACTGAGCAATGTCACTTATCATTTAATATCTTTATTGTCATATTAGTGTAATATTTGGAAAGAGAAGAGATAGAACTTGTGCAATGAATTTATCGTGTTTAAGCAACAGTTCAAAGCAATTTTAAATTAAACTATTAATATCTTTAAAAAGAAATACAAATAGATAAAATTTTAAAACTAAATAAACTGAAAAAAGATTGTTAATATTCTGTCTATAATATTGTAGATACTTCCATTCAAACATGTAGAATAATCTTTTTAAAAATGGGATTGTAATACATGAACTGATTTATATTATTCTAGAGATCACTCGCATATTCTTTGATAATTATGGATCTGAATATCATTTTTTCATGGTATTATTATATGGCAACCACATAACTTATAGAACTGTGTCTTTTTGGTGGATATAGGGTTTTATTTATGCATCCTTCTATACTTGTCCATCTATTTTCTGAGGACAGGTTCCAACTACTACTAGCAGATTTATCAAATTAAGGGCATACATTGTTTTAGGACTTTTAAAATAGATTGCCAAAGAGCTGTCCAGAGGGTTGAAACTAGTTTATATACTGTCCTTTGCAGAATATGAGTTTGTCTATAGTTCCCACATCCAGAGTAATAATCATCCGTTTATATTTTTAACCAGTTGCATAAATGAAAAATGATATCTCAGTTCATTTACTCTAATTTAAGACAACTTTTAAAATGTTTGGTTATCTGGTTGCCAAATCCACAATAGATCAGAAGCAGGAAATTGGAAGAAGAAAGATGAGTTGCTATAGTCAGATCTATTGGCAGCAGCGTGAAATAATAGCAGACAGACTAACAGTGAGGAAGGATACAAGAAAACCAAAAACCAGAAATAGAATCCCAAACTGCACAGTGCATGGCCCATTTAATTCAAGGCCCAACAGCCCAACTCCCCTGTGTGGTCTCTAAGGCTTTCACCATATTTCAACACAATGTCCCCCATCTCAGCATTTTGAAATCCTACAAAGACAGTAAAACCTTGGCTCGTAGAAAGAGCAATTAATTAAATGTCAACTGTTGTCAATCAGTTGCAGATTGCTAAAATAACATTCTTTATTTAACCTCTTAACAAAAATAAAGCCTTTAAACAAACTTTTCAACTTCCAATTTATCTCTTCTACTAAAATTCTATAAATAAATCTGTCCTTTTAACCGTTAAATCATTTGCTAAAACACTGGAGGATATGCTAATAATATGTAAATAAGAAATATGTTCTAAGACGTCTTCTTAGCCTAGAGAATAGAATACTTCTGGCAGATGTGATACCCAGGTTTCAATTTTAAGGAACTGCTGTGTGAAAATATACTAATTTCTATCTTTCTCAACTAGAGAAGAGTTCATGTGGGCAGAAGTTAAAGGAAGGCAGATTTCTAACAATTAGGACTCTCTAATTCTGTCAAGGATTTTCTTATGAAATGTTTTGCAAACTGTTAGACCTCAAAAGAATCTTTGTGGTCAAAAATAACAACTTCTCTGCCATTTTATAAATAAGAAAACCAAAGCCCAGAATGGAGTAAGTGGCTACCATGGGGAGCGGTGCAGGACTTCAGCTCTCCCAGCTTTTCTTTCAGTGCCTGTAAAAAAAAAAAAAAAAAAAACTATAACAAGGTACCCCTTATAGCAAGTTTTATGTTATGAAAGTGTTTGATCATAATTTAATTTCTAATTCTCAAGGATGTCAGAGAGAGGATTTCTACATTCAGAGGAAGTAAAATTAGAGGACTGGGGAAATTCTTACTAGTTCAAAAATCTCATTCATTTTGTTTAAGTAACTGTTTAAGACCATTATAGAAATACCTTTAGGCACCTTCCCAAGGACATCAATACAAAAAAGTTTTTTAAAAGAAGAAAATTACAGTGGAATAGTATGCTAATTGATTTTGGCAGAGACCTTTCTGTGAAGTGAATTCTGTAACAGGGATGGCACGCAAGTTTCAGCTGCTGTCTGGGGGAGTGGGGTGCATGTAACATTTGCTGAGAAGACTGGACGGGCATAGTTAGCCTCCGTTCTCTGTAGAGTTTGCCTCAGCTGTGGTGGTGTACAATTCCTGTTTTCCTGTACCCTCATCTGCAATCTTTAGATAAGAAGAGAAATTACAAGGTCAGATTTAGAGGAGGCTTGTAGTTAGAAGATTAAAAAATAAAGCAAGTTTCTGGCTGGGAAGAAATAACCATCTGTTTCTAGGATTTACCTTGCCATCAGTTATCAAAGATGTGAACAATTCAACTTTACCTTTTAGAGTCAGTTTTATATTTTTGAATTTTTATTTTTTATGACTTTTTCCCATGAAATTTGCAAAGTTGGGGAAAGAAATTAAATCTTGCCTTTCCTGTCAGAAGACCCTGTGATCTTCTGTTCTGGCTCCTATGGGATAATGCTATTTTTCACCCAGAGTGAAGAGGTTAACTTAAATTCTTCAGTTCTAGAATAAGGGTTTCAAGATGTATTTTTACCATGCCAAAGTCTGCAAAAGTCTTGGAAAACCAAAGCTATAATGTGGAAATCTGACAGGCTTGCACTGTGATCTGTTTCTTTGGAGATAACATGTTCATTTTTCATTTGAGGGAGGGGATCAATGTGCTAATTAGGTAGTAAATTCCTATTGTCAAATTCTTCGTATCGTCTGTTACCTTTTTTCTCTGTGTCCTTAGGGAAACGTTGTTCTTTTCTATATTTTAGAGTTACTCCTCACACTGTAGTAATAGTGACTGTATGTTAATAGCAGCTCACATATATGGAGCTACAAGCACCAGGCACCAGACTAAACGCCTTTTTTGCATCACCTCATTTAAAACAAAGAGTTAAGTAATTTGTTTAAAGTCACATAATTTGTAAACCAAAAGATATAACTTCACAGACCTCACTTTTTAAAAATTTTATTTAGACATTAATAATTCTCTTAACTGCTACCTGCTAGCATATCTTTTCTCTTGATATCCTCAGGACAGTTATCTTTATAATTTAAAATTTATCCTGAAACTTTCATATATCATTTTTACCTTTGATCCCATTTCAATGAACCAAAGATAAATGATGAAGACCTTTTCACATTATCTAACTTGAACATTTCTGTGGATCATTTCTCATTACTTATGAGGAAAATGGAATATGATTTTGAGATATATTTCTGGACAGCCCTTGCATGGAGAAAATAAATGGATGTTTCTGTTTTGAGATTTTTACAAGCTGATTCAGATGTATTTCAAAATGAAACTTACTGTTCAAACACCGAGACACACAACACACTCTTGTATGGTTCCAATTATGGATACTGGGCTGACCTCCAACTCCCAGGATCATTCTTATGGAAGGTTCTATAGCAAAGAGTATGAATTGTTTTCTCAGTGAATTAATGTTTGGTAACGTGGAGCTCTAGATATATTATGTTGTTGTTAATTATGTAGATCGTTGTAATCCCAAAGACAGGGTACATGAACTGGAATTCATAGTAAGTATAGTTGGTATTTACATCGTAGCTGTTAATTTCATATACTTTTTGATGAAAAGTTTTGTGCATATCGTAGTCTCCAGATGTTTGCTAGAATGCAAATTATGTAATCATTTTAGGGGGCAATTTATAAAAAATTATAAAATCACATTCCCTTTGACCTGGTTCCCTTACTAGTAATTTTCCCAAGAGACAGACTTACAAAATACACTAAGTTATATATTACAAAGATGTTTGTTGAAGTCTTGCTGATAATAGTAACAAACTGTGAAAAACCTCAATAGCCATCAAGAGTGAACTGTTTAAAATTATGTTGCTTCTATACAATAGAACACATGGGGGAAAAAATATGGTCAATGTCTATGTGCTGCTATTGAATGCCTTCAGGATAAATTAAATAAAAAAAGAAATCTGCAAAAGTATGAGCAGTGTATGTTGGTCTGTGCATTTTTTTTTCTGAAAATACATACATACATTAAAGTAACACACATTAGCATAGACTCCTAAAATATAAAAGATAATGTTTTTCTGGGAAGATATACAGAAATAGTAAAAAAGTAAAATTAAGAATAATTAATTTTGCAGAGTGGAATGAGGATAATAGATGATCCCAGTCTCTACCTAGGAGAAGGCAATGGCAACCCACTCCAGTACTCTTGCCTGGAAAATCCCATGGACGGAGGAGCCTGGTAGGCTGCAGTCCATGGGGTCGCGAAGAGTTGGACACGACTGAGCGATTTCACTTTCGCTTTTCACTTTCATGCATTGGAGAAGGAAATGGCAACCCACTCCATTGTTCTTGCCTGGAGAATCCCAGGGATAGGGGAGCCTGGTGGGCTGCCGTCTCTGGGGTCGCACAGAGTTGGACACGACTGAAGTGACTTAGCAGCAGCAGGCTCTTACCTTCTGTTTTATGCCTTTCTCCACAGCTGAAGTTTAATAAATCTCTGCATGTCTGCCTGCCTTTCTCCCTCTCTCTCTCTTTCCTTTCCCACTTTGATTCTTTAGATAATAGAATTAGTCACAATATTTTTCTCTCTCAAGCTTTTATATATTACGTGCAACTAGTAAATGTTACTCAAAATACAATAAAACCAATGGAAATGAATTTTTGCTGTTTTTAGCATCACACTAGATCCTTGAGGATATAATGATTTCTGAAGTCTGTGACTCTCCTTTTACTATTTTCCATATCCCAAACAGTGATTGAAAATTTTCAAGCCTGCTCAAACTATGTCATTTTATACAGAATCTGTTATCTTCTTGTGTGTTTGTCTTTGATATTCCCCAGCACTTGCCTCTATATAGATAGAGGATAAGCCTAGGACAGATGCCTGAAGCCCTAACATTTGGGCAAGAGACCCCTAACAAGAACAAGCTCCTTCTAGTTCCTGCAGTGATGCTTAGGGGGAAAAGTTAAGAAACCAGGATCTTAGCCACAGTATTCCAGAAATGCGACCTGATATCTTTTACTTTGTGAGTATAAAAGATACAGAGGATTGAGAGTAATGGACTATTCTCTGAGTCAGGAGTTTGGAGGCCTGGGGTCAAGCCCCAGCTCTGCCATTAGCCCTGTGACCATGGACAAGTCACTTAATCCTCACCCCTAGGAAGAGGTAACGTGGCCACTTATCTTAGCAATAAAACCAGACATACTGATATTCATGGTAAAAGTAAAAAGTGAAAGTGCTAGTCACTTAGTCATGTCTGACTCTTCACAACCCCATGGACTGTAGCCTGCCAGATTCCTCTATCCATGGAATTCCCCAGGCAAGAATACTGTAGTGGTTGTCGTGGGTAGCCATTTCCTTCTCTACGGGAACTTCCCGACCCAGGGATTGAATCCAAGCCTTTTACCATCTGAACCACCAGGGAAGCCTACTCATGATAAAAGTTGAGGCTTAAAAAGTTGGTCTCCTAGTATACAAAGCATCCATTTCTCCCTTCACTCAGCAGTATAAAATTATAATAGAGATCAGCCTTGAACTGAATGATCCTGTCAAAGCAGTAAACAAGAGAGGACAGACTATCTCTATCTCATTAGGTATTCTAAATTCTACTCTTAGACTAAGTTAGAGCTTGAAGAAATCCCTGTGCCCCAGCCTCATTGGGTTGAACTGCAAAATGCTCTCACTGAAGTATGTTGACATTTGTGTTGACCTTGAGCTGTCATCAAGGGCCCTGATAAGAAAATCACTGTTAAGAATACCTTGTTTCATTATTTTTACCCAGTGTATTCTTAAAAAAATGTTCAGATATTAAATTCCCTTTAGAATTTGCACCAGGAAAATGTTTATCTCTTCTGCCAGCTAGGCTTACTTCACCTTGTCAGATAATGAGAAGATGGTGTATGCATCATATATATTCATTTTACCCTGCCTGTACCAATTTTCACATCTTTTAAGTTAGAGAAAATAATACCTATTTTAGTCCCCTTTGACTTTCAAATTTATGTCTCCAGTTTAGCCCTTTTCAATTCTAGACTCATCTCTCTATTTGTCTACTCAAATCCCCACTCACTCATTCAACAGATCTTTATCAAGCATCAGCTATGTGTTAGGCACTGTTCTAGACACACATGACGCAGTGGAGATTAAGACAAACCAAGGCCCCGACCTTCTGCAACTTTCAGTTCAGTAAAAGAGGAAGACAGTAAACCAGACGAAGTAAAGTATGTCCTGTTTCCTTTTGTGTATGCGTTTTTAAGATATCATCTTAGTGATTATCTTGGGGTTTATAATTAACACCCTAGATTTATAATAATCTACTGTGAGTTAATAACCAACTTAGCCTTGGTAACATGTATAAACTCTGCCTCTGTGTAGCTCTGCCTTGCCTCTATTTATGTTATTGTTTTCACAAATTGCATTTATATATTGTGTATCCATTAGCATAGATTTAAAATTACTATTCTTTTATGCGTTTGTCTTTTAAATCATACAAGAGATAAAAAGAGTTACAAACCAAAAATACAATAATACTGGCTTTTGTATTTACCTGTGCAGCTAGCTACCTTTATCAGAATTCTTTCTCTGTTATAACTTTGAGTTACTGTACATTTCAGTAACTGCTTTCATTTCAGCCTGGAGGACTTCAAGCATTTCTTTTATGAGAAGTCTATTGACAGGAAACCACATCATTGTTTATCTGCTTCATTTTTGATGGTTAGTTTTGCTAACTTGAATTTAAAAATTTGCTAATTTGGATGTAAAATTCTTGGTTAACAGTTTTCTTTTAACACTTTAAAAATTTCAGACTTCCCTGGTTGTCCAGAGACTCCAGGCTTGCAATGCAGGGAACATGAATTTGACCCCTGGTCAGGGGAGATGCTGTATGCCATCTGGTGCAACCAAAAAAAAAAGTCATCCCACTTCTTTCTTACCTCCATAGTTTCTGATGAGAAATTTTCTGTTAATCTTTTCAAAGGTCTCTCGTATGTGACAAGATGCAAGTCTCTGGCTACTTTTGGGATTATCTCTTTGTCCTTAGCTTCCAAAAGTTTGAGTATTATATGTCTTGGTGTGAGTATCTTTGCATTGATTCTTCCTGGGGTTTGTTGAACTTCTCGAATGTATAGATTTATGCCTTTTATCACATTCTGGGAGCTTTCAGCCATTATTTCTTCTTTTTTTTTTCTTTTCCTTTCTCTTCGTCTTCCACAATTCCCATTGTGTATGTTAAAACACTAGTATGGCGTCCCATGGGTCTCTTACATTCTGTTTATTTTNCTTCCTGGGGTTTATTGAACTTCTCGAATGTATAGATTTATGCCTTTTATCACATTCTGGGAGCTTTCAGCCATTATTTCTTCTTTTTTTTTTCTTTTCCTTTCTCTTCGTCTTCCACAATTCCCATTGTGTATGTTAAAACACTAGTATGGCGTCCCATGGGTCTCTTACATTCTGTTTATTTTCTTTTTAACTAGAAGATAATTGCTTTACAATGTTGTGCTGGTTTCTGCCATACATTAATGTGAGTCAGCGATAGGTGTACATACGAGTTCCCCTCCTTCTTGAACCTCCCTCCCACCTCCCACCACATCCCACCTCTCTATCTTGTCACAGAGCACCAGGTTGAGCTGCCTATGTTACACAGCAGCTTCCTATTAGCTATCTGTTTTACATATGGTAAAGTATACATTTCTGTGCTGCTCTCTCAGTTCGTCCCACCCTCTCCTGCCCCATGTCCATAAGTCTGTTCTCTATGTCTCAGTCTCTATTGCTGCCCATTTTTCTAGATTCCATATGTGTATTAATATACAATATTTATTTTTCTCTTTCTGACTTTCTTCACTCTGTATAACAGGCTCTAGCTTCATCCACCTCACTAGAACTGACTCAGATGCATTCCATCTTACAGCTGAGTAATATTCCATTATTTATATGTACCACAACTTTTTTATCCATTCATCTCTTGGCAGCTGTCTGGGTTGTTTCCATGTCCTGGCTATTGTAAATAGTAGTGCAGTGAACACTGGGGTATATGTGCTTTTTCAATTATAATTTTCTCAGAATATATGCCCAGTAGTGGGATTGCTGAAGGCAATGGCACCCCACTCCAGTACTCTTGCCTGGAAAATCCCATGGATGGAGGAGCCTGGTGGGCTGCAGTCCATGGGGTCGCTAAGAGTTGGACATGACTGAGCAACTTCACTTTCGCTTTTCACTTTTATGCATTGGAGAAGGCAACGGCAACCCACTCCAAAGCTCTTGCGTGGAGAATCCCAGGGATGGCAGAGCCTGGTGGGCTGCCGTCTATAGGTTCACACAGAGTTGGACATGACTGAAGCGACTTACCAGCATGGTAGTTTTATTCCTAGTTTTTAAAATCTTCATACTGTACTCTGTTTATTTTTCATCATTCTATTTTCTCTCTTTTCCTCAGAGACTGAATAACTTTAATTGGCCTATCTTCATGTTTATTGATTCTCTTTCCTGCCTGATCAGATCTGGTCTAGTGAGTTTTTCGTTTCAGTTATCAATCTTTTCAGCTCCCAGATCCCCGTTTGGTTTTGTTTTTTGCGATTTCTGTCTCTCTATTGACACTCTCTATTTCTTCATACAGCATTCTCTTAGTTTACCTTAGCACTTTGTCCATGATTTCCTTTAGTTCTGTGAGCATATTTAAGACAATTTATATGAAGGCTTTGTCTAGTTAGTCCAATATCTGTGTCCCTTGGAGTAAGTTTGTTCATTTTTTTCTGCAAATTGGCCATATTTTCCTGTTTCTTCACATGCTTTGTAATCTTTANGTGAGCATATTTAAGACAATTTATATGAAGGCTTTGTCTAGTTAGTCCAATATCTGTGTCCCTTGGAGTAAGTTTGTTCATTTTTTTCTGCAAGTTGGCCATATTTTCCTGTTTCTTCACATGCTTTGTAATCTTTAGTTGAAAACTGGATATTTAAATATTATAGAAATTCTGGAAACTAGAGTCTTCCCCTTCTAAGAGTTTGTTTTGTTGTTTGCTGTAGGCTATAGCTATTTATTAGGTAACTTTTCTCAGCTATTTTTTTCAGAACTGTGTTCTTAGTCATGTGTAGTCTCTGGATTCTCTGTTCCTTTAGCTTGTGTCCACTAGTGTTTTGACAGAGATTTCATTGAATACCAGAAGCCAAATGAGAGAAAGAGAGTGAAAGAGAATAGGAGCAAAAACCCTCTTAAGTATTTTCTGAGCATATATATTTCCTGAGCACGTGCATAACTTTTAAAATCTCTATATTTACAAGTGCTTTTGAATTCCCTGATTTCACAAATAACGTTCTCTAGCCTTGCCTCCCAGAATTTTGGCACTCAAGTCAATTCTAAGGGAAATCAATCCTGAATACTTGTTGGAAGGACAGATTGCTGAAGCTGAAGCTCCAGTACTTTGGTAACCTGATGCAAGGAGCTAACTCATTAGAAAAGCCCCTGATGGCTAGGAATGATTGAAGGCAGTAGGAGAAGGGGACGACAGAGGACAAGATAGTTGGATGGCATCACCAACTCAATAATAATGAGGTTGAGTAAGCTCTGGGAGTTGGTGATGGACACGGAAGCCTGGCATACTACCGTCCTTGGGGTTGCAAAGAGTCAGGCACAACTGATCAACAACACCTTGAGTTAGTTCCAAATTAGGTGAAACAAAGACAAGCACCTTACATCAGTCCTTCATATACTCCCTACAATAAGTTAGAGCAGACAAAGACAATACTTTACAGATAAGATCTGCTCTGCTTCCTCCAGAACCAGGGACCAGAGTCCCAAACTGGGAATACGATCATCTTCATAGCCACTGCTGAGCCCAGGAAGAGAATTGGCCAAAGACAGAAAAATACCAGAGTGCTTTCCCAGGGATTTTCAAATTCCCTTTCCATTCGTTCAGCATTTGGCTGCTTGATAGAAACTTGTTTTCCAGAGTTCTGAAAAAGTTGATTCTGACAATTTTTGCTTAATTTTTCAATCTTCCCTTGGGAGCCAGGGCCCGTTGAGCTGCCTGCTCTGCCATTCTTGCTGATTGCATTTTCCTGCCCTTGTTTTATTTATTTATTTATTTTGCCCCTATTTTAAAATGTAAGTTTCAGGTGTGTATTTTGTTTACCAAAACATTCTTTCTCAAACTGTAAAATATTTTCCAGTTTTAGAATTTTGAATTGCAGTTGTAACCTTGTCAGGATATTGCTGTAGGCTCACAGGATGCTTTACAAAATATTTACCTGTTTATAAAGAGGAAGTAGCAAATCATTATATTGCTAACTGCTAAGTCGCTTCAGTCGTGTCCGACTCTGTGCGACCCCATAGACGGCAGCCCATCAGGCTCCCCCGTCCCTGGGATTCTCCAGGCAAGAACACTGGAGTGGGTTGCCATTTCCTTGATTCCTCTCCATTATCAAGGAAACAATAGAAACATCTGTGGAAGATAAGTAGGGTTTGGCAAGGGCAGGAAACACCAGGGGCTGACCTTCTTGTTTCTATTACCTCCTTAAACTGGAATAATAATCCAAAGCCAGGGAAGACAACACACTTTGCTGTTATTTCCCTTTGTTTTATAATTCTTGGTTGAAAGAAGTTCTCCATTCAGAGAAATCTATAGGGTTGGGCCCAATGTGTCACGTGAAAGGTACTCAGTAAATATTTTTAGAAAGAAGTTCAAGTTAACTTGGTCATTGCTATGGTGCTGAACAAAAGCAGAAGATGTATATTTCCATATTGGAAGAAGTATATAGAGACTTTTACCCAAGGAACTGTTTATTAGGCAGATTCCAGAAAACTGGATCATGTCTCCCCTGTTGCCCAAGAGCAGGTGCAAAGCAGAGACGCTGGAGTGCAGATGAGAAATTAGATTGATGCCTTTTCTATAAAATAGTTTCCACCTTATAATCAATGCTTAAAGGAAAAATTTTTGTCTGTATGAGAAACAATGTGGTTTTAATAAGCAGTGTGTTGAAGGGAAACTTTGGATAATAATGCTTGATTTTCCTGAGATTTAAGTAAGGCCATATATGTGAAACATTTGACCTAACACAGTGTAAATTCTCAATAATAACCTCTTTTCATGAGTCCTTAGAGTGAATATGAGTTTTTACTCACTTTCCAGGCTATCAGCATTTGGTGTGATAGGAAAGCTTTTGTAGGGTAAACGTGAAATGATAGGGAAGTGAGGGAGGTAGTGGCATGGTATATAAGGAATTGACAATGATCCAGTGAGAAGCTGGGTTATGGTACATGGCGATATTATTAGAAAATGATTCCCTTATTCTTTTTCTATTGTAGTAATTATTCTCCTCCAAATAATGAGAAATAAGTGTACAAATTTCATGCCTTTGGCATAGGACTTAGATCCCAAGAGAGAAGAATGTATTTCCAGATGATAGATGGAGAGATGGTATGTGGCAGCCTTACTGAAGTACCTTGCCTGTTTTCACACCATCATCTCTTAAATGTGTTATCCAGACTCTATATAACCAGCACTGTTTCCATAACATCAGAATAGTTCTATCACTTGGAGGAATAAGAGAAAGTTCCCATGTCTTTTAGGATTTGAGGGGGGGAAATGTGGATGAGAAGGAAATAACCTTGTATAGAGCAGGGAATTCTCTGAACCAATACATACTCAACTAAAGATCTGAAAGTAAATTATCTTAGATTTTGAAAGTGGAATGCTGTTCTCATACCATATATTTAATGTGCATGTACATAAGATTTTTTAAAAATCCACCGTCTCAGAACTCAGTTTTAACCTTGAAGAAGAAAACTGTGTTTTCAAGGATTCATAGATAATGCTTTAAGGCGTGAGATTCACATAGTAAGTGTTATTGCTTGTGGGACAAATAAGCATATTATGATGGACCAGAGGCTTTTAGATATATCCATATTAATTGTGATTATATTAACTGATTATTTCTTTAAATGAGGAAAATGTAATCATATAGGGGATATTTGCTCTCACCTTCCCTTGGCTGATGCCTCCACTTTCTCAAGGTGTCGCTGTGAAAAGAACACAGTGCCCTTTGCCCTCGCCCATCCCCTTACCACCACTCTCTTTCATACTACAAAGGTCCTCCTAAGGCACCCTTTCATGGCACCAATATCCATGACTACAATAACTTAAAATTTTGTGCAATAAGTTGTCTAAGAAGCATTTCTTTTATTATACTCCCTGCTTCAAGAAGTAGTGATATCATTTGAAAAGGCTGTTAAATAATTTGGGTTGTTTGTATAGTTTCCTTGTGTAAAAACCTCATTTTTATTTACAGTAAATTTAGAAATACATTCAAGATTCTATTCACTCTCTACTCAGTAATCCTCGATATTCATATAGAGCTTTGTAGCCAGCAAGACACTGCATTATCTTCCTTAATTCCTCTGAGATGAGTCATAATCTCATTTATTTTATAGATAAGAGACTGAGGCTCATAGAGGTTAAGTGACTTGCACAGGATCATGCAAAATGAGGAGTCTGATCAAGCCCGTTTTCTTTCTCTATCACAGCTGCATCTCTTAAAAANATCCTCGATATTCATATAGAGCTTTGTAGCCAGCAAGACACTGCATTATCTTCCTTAATTCCTCTGAGATGAGTCATAATCTCATTTATTTTATAGATAAGAGACTGAGGCTCATAGAGGTTAAGTGACTTGCACAGGATCATGCAAAATGAGGAGTCTGATCAAGCCCGTTTTCTTTCTCTATCACAGCTGCATCTCTTAAAAATGGTCTAGTTCAGTATACATGTAAATATTTATAAACATTATGTCATTTTTCTGAACTAGTAGATCTCACTGTTTTCATTGTTTCATGATATTGGAGCTGTAGAACAAAGTGGACATTTGCAGAAATTCAATCTATGGTCATTTTATATTCCCTCTGCTTTGCAATTTTCATCCTTTGCTAGCAGCAACATATTTTTATAACAATAAAGAAAGAAAGCATTTCCTATTGTCATCTAAATTGTTAGCACACCTGGAGTTATTTTTTGTAGACTTTCTACTTACACCATGAAATCACAGTACGGCTTCTTATTTGAATGTTTGATCATCTAACACCTAATAATAATAAACTCATTGGCCCTATAATGGAGTTTCATCTTTCTTAATGTTTAAAAATGGTTAGAAATTATTTCATTTGTTAAACAAAAATCATAGTAGGATTAAATAAGCATTTCACTCAGGAGATAAAGATTGAAATCTGAAAATAAGTCACTACTAACTTTAGGCCAATAAAAAAAGTTTCATGGAGATGATTTTTTTTTTTTCGCATTCATTTTCTTAAGTGCAATACGAAAGCCAGGGAGTGTCATATAAAACAAGCCTAAAGCACTTTTTGTACCTAAGCTATGAATTACTTTTGTGGCCTTTGACATACCAAGGGACTTTAGTATTATAAAGCAAGCATATGAAGATATCTTTTCAACCTTCTAAAAATTTAAACATAGAAACTGTTTTTGGTGCATGCAAGGATTCTGATTCTTTCACACGCAGTTTCTAAAATCACAGCACAGATTGTCCAAAAAACATTTGCACTAATTGCTTTGTTTTTGAAATTTTAGTTATTATTCCCAAAAGCATGAAATGTAAATGAATTTTTTTCTTTTAGCCAGTGCCTGCAAGAATAATAAAATTTGTATATGTTGGGGCAGTTGGTAACGGAGAAACAGTTGTTATGTTTTTCAAGCATAACACTCAAAGGAAAAAGGCCCATGGAAAATTTTATCCATGTGTGTATATATTTATGTACTGATATTTTTAGTGATGACCATATCAGAATTATGTAGGGAAGGAATGATGTTTTCCAGAAAGTTTTATTAAGGTATCCTTGCATTATCTAGAGTAGAACTTTTTGAAACATAGTCTGTGGCTAGTCCACAAAACGTTAATACAAGTATACATCCAGATAGTCCAGAAATCGAGAGTGAGCAATTGATAAAAGGATAGCAATTTGACATTTCTATAGCATCTGAGTATGTGATTTTGTATTATACAAAAGCATAGCTTGATCCATGATGGATTAGAAAACAAATACAAAATAATTCAGACTCTTCACCTATGATATTAGAAACTCTGAGATAGCTTTTTTCTAGAAAGAGGTAGTAAATATGTTAGGCTTTGTGGGCTATGCCCTCAAAGTCTCAGCTACTTAACTCTGCTGCACACAAGTGCCATGGACAGTATTAAACAGATGACTGTGGCTGTGTGCCAATTAAACCCTATTTATGGACCCTGGGATTTGAATTTCATCTCATTTTCACCTGTCACAAAATACTCTCATTACTTTTTTTCCTCAACCACTTAATAGTATAAAGACCACTCTTAGCTTGTGTAGGGTATACATAAACAGATGGTGGGTTTGGATCTGTATCTCAGGCCCAGCCTGCTGACCCCAGAGTTGGATCACCAGTTCAGCAGTCTTTGGGAAAAGATGCTGTCATTTCCTTGTCTCAGGCCTCCCCTCTCTGCAATTTTAATTGACACTTACTTTCACTTTGCAGTTTGGGTTATTATTCAAGAATACCTTAGAGTACTCATAATGCCTAGAACATTATATTTAATAAGGTCCAGAAGGAAAATGTTCCAAGTGGGAATAAATTTTAGGATTCCCTGTGACCTACTGGCTTACATGAAAGTGAAAGTGAAATCGCTCAGTCGTGTCCAACTCTTTGCAACCCCATGAACTGTAGCCACCAGGTTCCTCCATCCATGGGATTCTCCAGGCAAGAGTACTGGAGTGGGTTGCTGTTTCCTTCTCCAGGGGAATCTTTCCGACCCGGGGATCGAACCCTGGTCTCCCGCATTGCAGGCAGACACTTTAACCTCTGAGCCACCAGGGAAGCCCTGTGAACTTTGCTTAAAAAGTAATCAGTACAAGAAGAATGGAATAGAAGGTCTCTTGATCAGGTACATAAGCATAATAGTGAATTACTGTAATATGTTGCCAAGAATGGATAATGATAGAGCAGTGAGTTGAAATACTGCTTCCTGCTTATCCTGAAATGGACAGATCATCAGTATTGCTGCTGCTGCTGCTAAGTCGCTTCAGTCGTGTCCGACTCTGTGCGATCCCATAGACGGCAGCCCATTAGGCTCCCCTATCCCTGGGATTCTCCAGGCAAGAACACTGGAGTGGGTTGCCATTTCCTTCTCCAGTGCGTGAAAGTGAAACGTGAAAGGGAAGTGGAAATCAAATGACAGAGACTGTGATTAAATTCTGTGAGCTAGCATCCAAAACAGTGACCTGCTCAGAGTGCCTCTCTCTGTCTCAGGTCCTTTTTATCTCATCATATTATGCAGAAACCCAGGTCCTACTGCTTCCACAGCAGACAAACCACTACAGACCATCATATTTCTCTTTTCAGAAATTTCCATTTAGCTTATGTGAATTGGTTTGTCCCTGACCATCATAAATGCCACATACTTTTATATATTCGATAGCACATATGTTAATCTTTCACATAATCTTCAAACGATAACATTCTTGTTTTATGGTTACTATATGGTTTTACTTATGAAATTTACACTTTAATGTAGCTCCTTCTCCACCTCATTTAAACAAAGTTGGCCATCAGGTGTCTGCGTATGAACAAGGCAAGCCATTCTGAAACATGTCCTCTTTGAGCAAACACACACACACACACAAAACCACTTAGCTTCTTTAGTATTCATTTGTTACTCTTTAATCCTAACTTCCTTTTGACTTTTTGGTTTTTCTTTTTTTTTCCATTCTTCATATACAGCAATCTTTCAGGAAGTGATTTACTTCGTAGTATATTTTATAGTATTTCAAATGTGGAAAAACCTTTCATCAGATTGATAAAGTTCTGTGTTCTGAGCTCATATGATAGAATCTCCTATCAGAGTATATGTTCCTTTTTTGTTCTGTTTCAGAATATAAGGAGCTAACTTTTGTATGCATGCCATGGCATTTTTGGACTAAGTCAAGTCTTCCAAAAAAGTGAGAACTATGAGACAAACCAGTATTCACGGAGACATATCCTTGAAATATGAGCAAGCCCACTAATGCTATATTTGGAATAAAGTGTGTTTGATCATTCCCTGGTGGCTCAGTCGGTAAAGAATCCGCCTGCAATGCAGGAGACCTGGGTTCGATCCCCAGGATGATCCCCTGGAGGAGGGTATGACAACCCACTCCAGTATTCTTGCCTGGAGAGTCCCCATGGACAGAAGAGCCTGGCTACAGTCCATGAGGTCACAGCGTCGGACACAACTGAGTGACTAAGCACAGTGTTTGATCATACGCATGCTCCCTTCCGTGTCTGCATTTTCAGTGGGGAAGAAACTACACTTCCTGGTACATGAGAGCAAACTGCAAAAGTTGGTTCTCTGGTTGTGTGATAAATCCACAAAAAGATCCATTTTCAAAACCCAACAACTTTTAAAATAGGCAACTTCCTATTTTTCATTTGAAAATCAAAATCAGATTGTTCTGAGAGCTTTCTCCATCAGTCGTATTTAATTGCATAATGGCATGTTCTTTATTATTTTAGTGTTTTCAGGGATAAAATGCCTGTTCTGCAGCAATTTGTATATTGAGTTCTGGTTATATAACTAGTCTGTCAGCAGCATCAACAGCATGATGTAGAAAAGGCTCTGATTTAGTGTGAAATTTAGAGTCTTCTTCCATGAGTTATCCATTGAGAATTAAATTGTTAAATTATTGTTTGGCATACTTTGAAAATTATCCATCCAGTTCATGTTTATCAAACACCTTCTATGTGGCAGGCAATATGTAGCTTTTACTTTATTTAACAGCAAGTTTTTTTAAGATAAAAATTTTTTTCCCTTTGTGTATTATTTGCAATCAGAGATGCTTCTAACCTTAAAGAAGAACTTTAAAAACAAAAGAGTTCTCCTCAGAATGGCAGTGAAAGATAATGTGTGTGTGCGTGTGTGCGTGTGTGTGTGTGTGTGTATGTGTGTGGCTGTGGCTGTGGCTGTGTGTGTGTGAGTTCTATGCCCTGTGCATTTAAGTTTTGATAATGTGTCTCTTTAAAGCCTTTAGCCCATCACTTCTCAGTGAATGGATGATTGGAGTTCTGATCAATATAAGGGAATAATGAATAAATTGTGGTTCTCTTGTGAATATTACCTGCTCCGTGCTTCTAGAAAAATATTTTAGCAAGTGTTTGGCTCCTAGTTACTGAAGAAAGTTAAAATATATTAAAACAGATTACCTTAGTTCTCTTAATTAAAACATATCCACTTGGAAGTAATAATTCTTTTATATTAACTACGGCTGCTTTAGAAATCTGTTAGATAAGGCTCCAATAAACTGTTCTTGTTAACAAATTGCTTTCAGATTTCTCTTTTATATTCACTGAAGAAGAAAAAGTGGTGTCTAGTACTGAATTTCTAACTCTCCTCTCCTAAGAGCCACTCTTAGGCAGATACCAACTCCACAAGCTTACAAAATAGACATCAGAGCAAATTTTATAAAACCTAACAGTTTGCATTTACTGTTTACTTGCCTAGGGAGTCTTCTAAAAGAGCAAAGGAACCATAAAACATTATTTTTACATAAATGGTGATAGGAGTTACGTTAAGAAAAGTTTACTGATGATTAAGGGACCTACTGTTAAGTTTTAGTTCTGTGTTAAATGCTATTGGTTTGTTGTGATCGATTCTCCATTTCTGAATTGCCTTTATCTCTATGTTATTATCTTATGCATTCACTGTCACTGTCACAAGTTTCCCGGGATTTTGGTATGTCATGATTCTTTCACCTGTGCTTATTCTGCCTTTAAAAATTTGTTTGCCAGTTCTGAGATAAGTTTTTTGTTCATTGTTCCTGTACTTCTGTGATCTCCCTTTTTATCTCATTCTTTCAACTTATTGCTGATGTCTCAATTCGTTCATATTTTCTTTAGTCTTGTAGCATAATATCCTCATAGAAGCTTTGGGAGGGAGGTGGAGGACTCTGTTTTTTCCAAAGTGGTTTCTTGCTGTCTTCCTGCTCCTCCATCTCTCCTTCTTTCTTTGCTCCAGTAGTCCTGCCTACTCCTCTTACTCTTTTCTCTTTGTTGTAACTTTCATTTGAACAATTCAGCTAAGAACTTCCCTTTGCTCTTTGTTGTTGTTCAGTTGCTAAGTCATGTCTGACTCTTTGGGACCTTATGGACTGCTGCACACCAGGCTTCATTATCCTTCACTGTCTCTTAGAGTTTGCTCAAACTCATGTCCATTGAGTCGGTGATGCAATCCCACCATCTCATCCTCTGTCACCCCCTTCTCATCTTGCCCTCAATCTTTCCTAGCATCAGGGTCTTTTCCAATGAGTTGGCTGTTCACATCAGGTAGCAAAAGTATTGGAGCTTTAGCTTCAGCATCAGTCTTTCCATTCAGTATTCAGGGTTGATTTCCTTTAGGACTGACTGATTTGATCTCCTTGCAGTCCAAAGGACTCTCAAGAGTCTTCTCTAGCACCACAGTTCAAAAGCATCAGTTCTTTGGCGCTCAGCCTTCTTTATGCTCCAGCTCTCTCATCTGTACATGACTACTGGAAAAACCATAGCTTTGACTGTATGGACCTTTGTCAGCCAAGTGATGTCTCTGCTTTGTAATATGCTATTTAGGTTTGTCATGGCTTTCCTTCCAAGAAGCAAGCATCTTTTAATTTCATGGCTGCAGTCACCATCCCCAGTAATTTTCGAGCCCAAGAAAATAAAGTTTGTCACTCTTTCCATTTTTCCCCCTTCTATTTGCCTTAAAGTGANATCACCTCCTCAGAGAAGGCTTCCTTGATACCCTCTCAAAAATAGCTGTCCCGGACACTCCAGCTTCCAAAAATGCCTGGCTTTCTTATCCTGCTGTAATTATCTCCAGGGCACTTACCATTATATGAAATTATATTTTAAATGTGCTTACTCCGTTTCAAAATGTATTTGCTTGTATACATTCAGTCATCCCAATAGAATGTCATCTCCTGGCAGTCTACCAGAGACCTCTGTGTTATGACTGCATTGTGTACCCAGAACGTGAGACAGAGCTGTCACATGGTCACCTCTCAATGTATCTTTGTTATAGAGTCAGTAATTTTATCTTCTCTCACTTGAAGGTTTTGTTTTTCCTTTAAAAATAGGCTCTGATACGCTGTAGTCACAAAAATCCTAAAATTCTAGTGTCTTACAGCAACAAAAAGTTTCTTTCTTATTTGTGCTACCGTTCCATCATACCCAACAGGGGAGACCATATGTGCTTCCGTGATCACACAGAGACTCAGGCTAAGAACATGACTACCATCCTGAACATCGCTATTTGTCATGGCAGAGGGCAGAGAGAACTGCAGTGGGAATGGGGCTGTTGCCTTACTTATTAAATCTTCCTTCTACCATTTCCACTTACAGTTTCTTGATCAGTAGTGGGCACTTGACCCGACCAAACTCGGGGAACCTGGCACTGTGCTACTCCCAGGTGTCCGGAAAAAGAGCCAGGAATTTCAGGGAATAACAGTGACAGTGACTGCAATCATATTATAAAAAAATATGAAAGCCAAAGGAGGAGCGAAAACCCATTTACTATCCTCTCATTTTGCTATAATCTCAATCTTCATTTTTATCCGTTTTATTATTTATTTTTTAAATATTACATATATTTTTTTCTTTCTTTCGACTATGAAGTCTATAATTCACATACAACATAACTAACTCTATAGTTTTAATGTTGATATTTTACCATATTTATGTTGTTGCTCAATTATTTTTTAAATAGAAACTTTAGAAGTAGCTGCTTGATTCCATTCCCCTGCCTACCTCCTAAAAAGGGACAACGGTTTTGAAGTTGGGGTATATTGTTATGTTATCTTTCTGCACCTAGCCTTCGATTTGCATTTTTGAAATGCTGCCTCAGTAGTTCTTCGTGTGAAAGTCCCATGACTTCCGCCGTGGTTGTATTGCTCTTATACCTAAGCCCGCCTGTGGGCTACCCACCTTCTTTAATTGCTTGCTGTGTCCCCGCTGCACGTTTTTATATGCCTGTGTGAAACCTTCCCTCTTCATCTAAGTTACTCTCTACTTTTACCATTATCTGCTCTGATATATGGCAGAGGTAGTGTATATGTGTATCTTAAAATGCCTATCTGTGATATCACTCTGTCTTAAAGTTCAGACTGTGAACCACATCTGTGCAGTTCTCTCTTCAGTACCAGGTGCACTTACTCTCTAAGAGGTAGTTGTTGGAGACCGTCAGAGGTGAGCATCCTGCTCACTCGGGACTGGGTCTCCCTTGAAATGGAAGGGAGATGAGAGAGGGAAAAAGGGGGAAAGAATCCAGGAACAACTCAGAGAGGAACCAGCAATGAGCTTACTCCTCACTGGGAGCGTCATCTGGCCTGCTATTATCTGATAGTTCAGATGTGAAGTAGATTTGGATTCTGCAGGCTCCTGTTATGGAGAATTGACCCAGGCAGAGATTCATTCTGCCAGAGCCACTGGAGTTTGTCATTTCTAGTGTTTTTTGGCAAAACCAGAAGTGGGCATCACTCACCTTCACATACTTGGCTAAAATCCTTTAAAAACTTTTTTGACTCATAGGAAAGCAATTTAAACCCAGTAATCCTTGCTTCATTTATTTTTAATGACAACTCCATTCTGTAGAGTTTTTCTGCATGAACTTTCCCAACCTCCTTTATAAGAGGTCTACCTCAGATGTGGAAATTTATTTGTTCTATTTTGTTCCTAAGAACAGTACATTTTCCATGTATTTCTATATACATAATCCCTTTTTAAAGGATCATGGGCACATTTTATTGTGCATTTGGCAATGGCTTAATGAAGTATAATGTTAGATTTCTTCATATTTTAAGTATTTTCTTTTAGAAAATCATAGAGAAGAAAGGGAAAAGAGAAGGAGGAAGAAAGGAAAAGAAAAGAATGGCTGATGTTTTGGTCTAAAAAATAAATAACATTATGAAATAAACCATTGAGATTCTGTGAGGTAAAAATCTGTCAAATCTCATTATTATGAAAATGAGTAATAAACTATTCATCTCACAGGCAGTTCAAAGGAATCCCATTGACTAAACTTGGTAATTAATGAGTATACTCTAATAAGCAATATAAGAAACTTTTTTCTTGTAAAAAGCCTGACCTAGTATAATTTTCGATGAAACAGTTTGCTTTTACAGAACAATAAAACTGCAAAGACATCTTGAGAATTAAGTCAGCTGCAAGATGTGATTATTAAACTGTTTGCTGTTAAATGTGTATTCAGATTATTGGAAGTTCAAAAGAATTGACGTCACATTAAAAATGTCCTTTTTCATTTTTTGCATTAAGCAGAAAAGTTCCAGAAGTTATGAGCATGAGTGCAGTGAGTCTGTTTCTCGCTCCCTTTTTTTGAGTTCACCACTGTTCTCTATTAAAGATTAGAAGCGTGGCTTGAATATCTGTGTTTACGGAAGTTTAGAAATAATCCATGAACGTTTAATGATAGTAGACTATGCATGGTGAGTGGATTCCCGTTAACTGCATTTCATACTGAGGAAGAATTATTCGAATATGTGAAGTAATCTCTATTGGAATAGCTGGCTTTTTCTTAGTCATCTTTGCACTTTATTCCTACTCTTGATCTCTTTAAAAGTTTGACTTTATTTAAATTGCTTAAAGTAAAAGAGAAAAGTTTATGAATGGTTTTTGTTTAACAAATGCAAGCCTGCTATGTTCCTATAGAAATTAAGCAGTACCATCACATTGGTTGGTCTGATTTTAAAAATTAAGGGCTTCAACTGCTTTATTTTCAAGCAAAAATCAAAATGTTTGTTCTCTTTTCTGAATAAATCTCTGGGTAACACATCTAAATTACAGATTGCTGTGCATATTTGTTAGAATCAGAGAGTATTTAATTTTAGTATTTTGGGATTATTAACCCATAGACATCAAATGTGAGGAAACTTTCTGTTTGTAAAACTGAATATTATGACTGAATATTTTCCTCAATCCAGAAGCCCTACTGGCTCCCAACCCATCATTTGTGTTTTTAAAATTCCTTCATAAAATAGACAAGCAACAAGGATTTACTGTAGAGCTTAGGGAAATATATTCAATATGTTATAATAGCCTATAATGAGAAATAGTCATGTAAATATATATATATATATATATATATATATATGACTGAATCACTGCTGTACATGTGAAACTAACACCATATTATGAACCAATTATATATTTTTTTAAATCCCTATTTGTGGTATAGTCAATACATATTCTAGATGGAGAATTGAGTGATACAGAAGGTGGGCTTCCTAAGAAACACTCAGTATGTATTTAAAGTATTTGGATTTCCTGATCATTAAAATGTGATTGATTATTTTGCTTAAAATCATTGAAAGAACTAGAAGGTTAAAGGCCTAGAATGCCTTTGGGATGCTTTGCACCCAGGTAATAATCTCTCAGACTTGCTTTGTCTTTGTTTAACAGACTGAAAGGCAGGATATTTGTGGGAAGTAAATATAGTTGAGCAATTCATTCTTATGGCTTTTAAGCAGAATATCTTCTATAATACCAGAAAAACTGCAAAAGTGAAGCATGCATTTTAAAGTTCAAAAGGTGAATATATGTGCTAATTCAAATAAGGTAATTTTTAACACAGGAAACAAAGGAAAGAAAGCAGCCTTACACAGAGCAAACTTGTGAAGAGAAAAGCTTTAATGGCATTAGTGGCAAACTAATGTCAGTAAGAAGAAAACTGAAATACAGGCATTAACATGAAATATAAGACTGTGGGAAGATGCCGGAGTTAGGTTATACTTTCATGTGGAAAGTTATTAGAAAACAACGGTTCCTTAAGTGAAAGGGAAGGTTAAGGTACTTGAATGAACTGTTTCCTTTTTATTCAGCATGACAATGAGTGCATTTGGAGTTCTTCCTAAATCTAATCTAATAATTCTTAAAATATGCTTAATTTGGGTAGTTGAGAGAAGTATATTCTGGAAGGAATGCAACCAAGATGCCATTTGGGTGTGTCTAAATCTCCATTTTAACTGACCTAGTTCAGTTCAGTCGCTCAGTCGTGTCCAACTCTTTGCGAACTCATGAATCGCAGCACGCCAGGCCTGCCTGTCCATCACCAACTCCCCAGAGTTTACCCAAACTCATGTCCATCGAGTCAGGGAAACTGATCTAGAGAAAATCTCTTATACATTAAAGAATTTTAGTGTAACTTTATGATGCTGGGAAATCTGTGTGGATAATGGGGAAAATTCACATAACCATAAAAAAAAAATGTAATTCATCCTGATTTATTTAAACCCATAAATAGTTAAGTGAGGCTAATATGATCAGACAACAAAGTGATGATTACTACAAATAACAATAAGAATTTTGGGTTTTTTTATGTTTAAGCCACCCAGTTGAAATGGTTTGAATATCTAGGGAAAGGTTTATAAAGGCAAAATAATGTAATAGTTATTGGTAAGAAAATGTATGCAGGCTATTTTGGAAATATTTGCTGTCTAAATTCTTTGTATATTGAAATAAGAATATGTATCCACAAGTATGTACTACTGTAGTTTAGTAGCTTACCAAGTGTTTATTGTCACAGGTGTTATAAGCCAGTTTCCATTTTTTAATTTTTTTAACAGAATGTTAACCAAAGAGAACTATGGGTAAACCATCTCTAACCAAAAAAAAAAAAAAGAAAGAAAGAAAAATAAAAATTTTTAAGTTATACTGGAAGAGACATACAGATGAGAACTGACTTTGTGGACTCTCCTAAACTTTTAAGTACCATAATGTTCAAGGGTGTTTATCTTAATAATCCTCTTGATCGAGAGCAAATTATTTCAGCGTTTTAGCCTTATATGCATCTCTGACAATGAATACTGTTATTTGTACTCTCATGAGAGTAAGTATAAATACTGATACGAACAGTCCTAGGGATTGTATACCCTGGAGCGGTGGTGATATTGCTGTTGTACAGTTCCATGCTGTAAGCGAAGGCCTTTGAGGGAAGGCCCTTAAAGCTCCTGCACTGTCTTTGCTCTAAGAGTCGGACACGACTGAGCAACTTACCTTTCACTTTTCACTTGCATGCATTGGAGAAGGAAATGGCAACCCACTCCAGTGTTCTTGCCTGGAGAATCCCAGGGATGGCGGAGCCTGGTGGGCTGCCGTCTATGGGGTCGCACAGAGTCGGAAGTGACTGAAGCGACTTAGCAGCAGCAGCAGCCCTACTCCTTATCGCATAGACTTGGTATATTCTTGTTGGTGGGGGTGGGGGGGATGATGACTTCTTTCACATTTACATGGGGTTGTTTTCTCTTAAATATTGAAAGTTGTTTAAACTACTGACCCAAGATTTATCCTAGAAAAGAATAACCAGTGTAAATGTGCTAAAAACCAAATGAGACTTTTTTTTTTAACCCCACATCAGAATCTGTGTGTTGTCTTGATTCCACGATAACCTTTTATCTCCTGGACACTTAATTTGTCATTTGGGGTTAGGGATAGAAGGCCCGTTTTGTAATTGGTCACCATGCCAGAGGTGAAAGCCATTGCCATTAAGCCTCCGGGGAGGGAGAGCTCTTGGCAGGGTTCACTGTCAGTGGGTGTTTTTTTCAGTTCTGTCAGGTCTCCGTTCCCTTGGGGGAATTTGTACCCAAAGAGTATTGAGTTTTTTCGGTTGATTTTTTTCCAAAAGCATGTGTTTTCTGCATTCCTATTTTATGGTTCCCTGAGAAGGAAGAACATTTTCTTTCCTTATTTGGTTTGGATCTGATTAGCAATGTTTGGGATTAGTTTAGTCTTTATAAAGTAAAACAAGTGAGAGGTAGCAGAGGGTGATAGAAACCACACTGAGCAGGGAAGCAGAGTCCTGGCCCCAGCAGAGAGGTCACCCTGCTAAACTGAGTCCTGTCATTAGACTGGATGCAGATGAAATGCATGGATAGATGAGAGTGCTAGGCACTCAACCTTTAATGAATTTCAAGCTTTTATATTTCTAATAATGATAGTAACAACAATAGCAATAGCAGCTATCAAGTACTTTATAGATGTTCTCTGTAATTCCCATAACAACCCTGAAAGATAAGTATGTATTATTTTTCAGATAGGTAGATTTAGTTGCTCATTTGTGTCCAACTCTTACAACCCCATAGACTGTAGCCTGCCAGGCTCCTCTGTCCATGGGCTTTCCCAGGCAAGAATCCTGGAGTGGGTAGCCATTTCCTTCTCCAGGGGATCTCTCTGACACAAGGATTGAACCCAGGTCTCCTGAATTGCAGGCAGACTCTTTACCAACTGAGTCCCCAGGGAAGCCCATTATTTTTCAGAGAAGGATACAAGATTTGTTTATTATACAGGTAACAAATGGCAAAGACTGAGATTCAGGCTGGTCCAGTTCCTTGCAGTTGCCTGCATAGTCTAGTCATCCAGGCTGGACAATGTAGTAGATGTACATAGGTTTTATTTTTTGTTTGTTTGTTGTTTAATTTTTATTTTATACTGGAGTACAGTTAATTAGCAATGTGTTAATTTCAGGTGTACAGTAAAATGACTCAGTTATACACATACACACACACACACACACACACACATATATACACACACACACATATATATATGTGTGTGTGTGTATATATATATCCTTTTCCAATTCTCTTCCCATTTAGATTGTTACAGAATATTAAGCAGCATTCCCTGTGCTATATAGTAGATTCTTGTCGCTTATCTATTTTACATATAGTAGTATATATTTGTCAATCCCAAACTCCCAATCTACTCCTCTCCCTACCATTCACCCTTGGTAACTATGTAAATAAGTTCATTTGTACCCCTTTTTTAAGATTCTGAATGTAAGTATGATAATCTCCAGATCCATGCATGTTGCAGCAAATGAAATTATTTCATTTTTAATGGCTGAGTAATATTCCATTTTGTGTAACACAGGTTTTAGAATCAGCCTAGGTTTAAAACTCAGCTTTTCTCAAGCCATGTGACCTTGAGCAAATTGTCTGTCCTTTCTCTTAAGCATTGAAAAACTGTGGTGTGAGCAAAATCACATCTATATCATATAAAGTTGTTAGAGAGAAATGCATAGAAACAAATAAAGCACTCAAATGTGAAGAAAATGGTAGCTTTTGCCTTTGATGGCTTATTTTAAATTATTACTTCTAAGTAAAGAGGCCTAACATGAAGATATTTATATAAAGAAATATTTTATATGATTATATTTTATATAAATATCAAGAAACATTTTATTAGGTCTTATATATGCATTTCATTCTAAAAGTTAATTCTTTCATAAACAATTTTGTAGTTTTTAAAAATTTTCTTCCTCTTGAGATCGCAAGTATATATGTCTGAGATTATCTAGGATTTGTGGTGGTGATACTGTTTGCTTTAGAGGAATATGGCTATCAAAATGCAAATCAGACATGATATATTCCCCACAAACATTGTCAATTGGCCCTCTGCATCCCCCAGATTTACTCAGGAATCCAGAAAATATTTAACCACATTCCAAAGGATCTCTCTCAACAACTCATGGAGAGTTTACTGTCTGCTGGGCACTATCCCAGGCACTGAGCTTTGGGATATGTCCAAATGTAGAAGTTCACCAACTGTGCTAAAACAAGAGAGTGTTGCAAAATAGACCCCTCTAAAGAGGATGAGCTTGCGTTTGTTCTCTTGAGTTGGCTAGCAGCAAAATAGGATTCTGCCAATCTTTATTTTATTTTTTGGCAATAACCTGGAGCTATTCAAGTCAATGACTTATCACTATTTCTGTTCCTCATAAGCATGTATGTCCTTATTAGCAGACCCTGCTCCTGAATGAGAGAGGCATAAAGAACACCGTTCCTTCAGTCAGTGGGAAAGTGATCCAAGAAAAGTATTAGGATATGAGTGTTTACCAAGAAACAAGCAGCTCCCAAGGGACTACTATTATTTTGTGTTAGTTTATTAAGTGGCTTAATTCTTCAGCCACTGCTCTGCACCCACTATGTGGTAATAGTATCTTAACTGTGATCCACTATCCCTTTTTATTCCTGTTCACTCTTCATTTCCATGTCTTCATTAAGGACATTTCTGAAAAGTGCCACCTCTGGGAAAGGACTCTGGATTCAGCCATGTGAGAACTCTTTTCTGCATAATTAGCTTAATTTTTTTTAAGTCAGATCATAGCCGTCATTGTCCCAGTATGTTTTAACTCTGTGATGTTACCAGCTTGAATATTGAATTTGAGGCAGTCAACCTCCTAAAGAAAGAGGTATACTGTGCTTTATGCATCATCACTGAAAGAATTTTGCTTTGAAGCCCAGTGTGAACGCTTAATTTTTATTTGCTATTATAAAAGAGTCTCTTTGAGCCGACAAATATGAAAATATGACTGTGATTTCGGCAGAAGTCCAGAAACGTTAGAGAGAATGATGCTTTTATCTTTTGAAAGTCTTTTGACTACTGCATTATTCTATTAATAGATGGAGCTTGGGTAATAACATCCTTCAAGGCCTTCTGTTGAAATTGGTCTTCTCACAAACGATAGAGAAAAGATGTATGTGTCAAGTAGTAAGAGTTTAATGTACATTTATTTAAATCTCCTGTCTTTGGACAGCTGTTAAACTTATTTAAGGGCTCTGTGTGGTCCAGTTTCTATTTTTTTTATCCATTTATATGCTGTCCTCCCTACAATTTCAGTTAAACAATAAAAAATTATACTTTTAAGTGGATGTGCAGTTGCATACTTAAGATTTCTCATGAAATGACAGTAAGGAAGCTTTGAGTTAAGTGGCAGCTTCCCTGGCATTCAGGCATCCAGGAATTCTGCATTTGTTTTACAGAGTCTGCCAGTGTATCCACCTCCAGGTGTAATGGCATATGAAAATGGTCTGGCTCACTCTCTCCTGTTAGAACAAATGACTGAAGATTTAATGAAGGGTGAAGTGACACTCCAGAAGGAATATCTTGCTAGACCAACTAAATGTACATCCTGATCATAGGAAACATTTCTATGAACATCTACCAAAGCGTCTTTAATTAAATAACTATAATAATTTCAATGTCTATTCAAAACCCCAGGTGAAATCTTAATGATTTTCATTTCATGAAAATCGTCAGAGTAAAAGAACAGGCTATTATTTTATAAATCCTGACTGATTTTGGGTTTGAGCTTAAGGAATTCTGCCCACACAGCACTCATTTTTATAACTTTGGGAATCTTCAAAATCTAGATTTAGCCCTTTGGGCATTGCTAGTTAAGCCAGATTTTGAAAATATCCTGCAGATGTTGTTGTGAAAATATGCTATATCAGCCATCAGCTTCTGAAACTGAACTAAGCAACTTTAGAAGAAAGCTTAGATTCTTATTGGGAGAAATCCTTAAAGTTGATGTATATTGAGATGAGTTTTCTTAGTGTTCATTCTAATGCATTGGAATGTTATTTTTAACCTTTACTGATAAAAGGGAAGCCTTCTCCTGACCATGGAGACCAGTGAGGGGATGCTATTCTAAGTATACCTTCCCCGTGTCCAATGTCCTTTTTCTTTCTAGATTCAATTAATCCTTTTTCTCATGGGTTAATTCTGCCCATGCCTCCATGCCCTGGCTGTGGAAGATTCTTGGAGAGCATGAAGCAGGAAGGCAGATAGAGTTTTTGTTTTTGGAAAATTCGTTGGAGTTTGTCCCAGGAAGTAACATTAAAAGAATATAGCAGAGATGCTTGGTCCTCTTCTAAATAAGTTTTTCACTTGTTTCTTTGTTAGAAACTATAGCTTTGACTCTGTGATAACTGTGACCTTAAGCTTTCATGTTTATATGAATCCTTTCAAATAAACCCAATTGTACCCAATAAATTTGGAGACATTTGGGAGACAAGAGGGATTGTAGGACAACTCTGTTTGCTAGAATTGAATCAGGAACTGGTGGGGCTTTAAATGTCCCTTGCCCCAGCTCTTCTACACTTTACATTGAATTTCTTGAGCTCTTTGATCTTTGACAATCTCACATTTAGCCTCTACTTGCAAATCTCAGTTCCCTGTGGCCTGTTTTGTGACTGCCAGCCACGTGTTCCTATCTCAAAGGCTTCATTAACTCCCCATTGACACTGTGTCCAGCATTACCTATAACCAGTATCACAGTGAATGATAAAGACCACAAACATTGGCTACAACCTGCTTTCAGTTTCCAAATTTGGCTTTCACCCAGTACTTTTGATCAAGGCACAGAGTCTTCCAGAATGTTTATAATTTTGTAGCACCACTTCATTGGCGTAAATTCGTTCCTCAACCCAGATGGTGATCTGCTTATGAAGGTTTTTTTCTTCCTTGCTTATTTGTTATTTCAAAGCCTGGAATTGGGAATAGTAGGTCCATTTTGTAACTCTCTTTGTGCCAGAGGTAAAAACCATTGGCAAAATTTTTGAAAGAAGGGGGAGCTGTTGGCAGGGCCAGGGGCTGGTGGGCGGTACTCAGCTCCATTTGCTTTTACTCCCATGGGGGAATTTGTACCCAAGCATTTAAGTTTAATTTTCTATTGCCTCCTTTCACCCTCCCCAAAAGCATATGTTTTCTGCATTCTTTTTCCTGGTTCTCTCTCAATAAGCGGAATTGCCCTTCCTTATAAGGTTTTAGATTTGTTTGAAAATGCTCATGGCTATTTTTTTTTTTTTTTTTGTAATGTAGCAATATACCAGTGCACCAGGACTGACCCTTCTTAGTTTATCAAGTAAAGACAAACAGATTTACAAAACTGAATTTTATGATCCAGCAAAGTGTGGACTAATCTCCAGAAACCATGCATTATGCAAAATAATCATAAAGACAAGTGGCAGTCTAAGGCCAGAAAGCAAGTTAGGGTAAGCCTGACCCATCAAAAAGTCTACTTTCCATTTCCACTGTGCCAAATGCGCAGAGTACAGAAGATACATAAGATGTGAGAGGTGTAATCTACCTCTTCTGCAAGCTTATTTGGAAGACAGTTATTGAAACAAACACAAATCTTACCAGGATGAGAAAGAGAAAGGCTTTGGGGGTAGAGTTAGAAGAAATGAAATGCTTAACTCCTCCTGGTCATTCTCATTTTGTGTGAGTGTCATTGAGTTTTTACGCTGTTGCGGAAATTGCATTGTACCATTTAGGAAAGTGTATATAGCTTTTATATTGTTTCTGTGATAAAAGGAACAAAATAAAGGTACCAGAGATGAGAGAGAGGAGATTGGCACCAATAACGGTATCTATTTGCTGCAGCTTACTCTAGGAGGAAGATCCAGTGTTAGCATGGCTGCCTAATGCTGAAACAATTCTCAAATCTAAGATACAGTAGAAAAATAAAAGTAAGCTCCCTAAAGATTTGTAAGAGACTACATTAAGCACACTATCCACCTTGATGGAATTAAATTATTTAATCCTTCATTAAATCTTAAAATTATTTGTTTCAAAAGAACAAATTGTACACTATGTACACCTGAAGTGCTAGAAACATCATTCATATAATAAATTGTATAAATTGTATAAATGGCACACTGTATAAAATCTTTTGGGCTAGACACAGCAACCTGTGTTAGAGGAAAGATTAAATTTGAGAGACTTTCTCCCCTTAGGTTTTTCACTATAATATATACCTGTTTGTCAAAACCATATATTAACAGCCTATAGCTTACATTAATACTTGTCTTGTTTGCAAGCCAAGTAAAACTGGGACTATCCATTTATGTTCATAAGGATTTGGTTTTTTTCAGACTATAATCACAACTTATGGTGTATGAAAACTTTAAACTATGGTAGGTATAAAGCATTCCACGTTTATACTGTTCTCTTTCCTCAGTTGTTAGGAACATCATCATTTATCTTCATGGAACCCCTTTTGGGTAGAAATAAAAACATGGAGGGTAAATCTAGTGCCCAGAATTCCTGGAGGAATCTGTGATACCGTTGTTGTTGTTGTTGTTTTAAATTGCTTGTATTTCAAACAGATTTTACTGAATTAAACTGCCATAAAATATACCAGTTAATATATTTTCTATGGGGAAATCACTTGAATGTGAAAAGTTTCTGTGTTACTGGATAATTTAAGAAACCAGTGAGCTCTTCCATAGTCGTCTTATTCATAGAAATATATCTTCTATAGTCCACATGCACTTTTGTCAACGTAAGAAAATATTCCCCCAATATGTTGAGCAGCCTGGAATGTGTCTTTTACTGAGTTTTGAAATGAACTCTGATATAAAAAGCAGTATCTTCTACCTCTTCTCTACTAAATGTATCTCTTGTATTTAGGAGAAGTGATGCCAGTTTTTCATGGAAAATTGAATAAGCTTATTGAAAGTTGCATACATGTGGGGAAAGGTTGGTTACCAAAAGATGGTAGATTTCATCTCTCTCAAATGACCCCTTTCCTTCTCAGGCTCTTTGGAGACCTGCAGATATCTCTCAGCTGATGGAGAAATGTTGGCAAGTTTTTAGCAACAGGATGAGAAGCCATAGGCTGCTTAGTTAAGATGGAAATCCCTAGATAACATTCAGCTTTAAGAGATACAACTTAATAAAAGGGGTCTGGCTCTTTTCTTTTCTCTTCTTTCCTTTTCTTTTTCTGGCAGCCAACACAGTATACATTGAGTAGAAAGAGGCAGCCTGTGTGAGTGTGTGATTTGTAGATTTATTATGAAAATATATTTTTATTAAGAATTTAATTTGAGTAGTGCTGGTAATCAATCTTTATGCCAGGTTCTCCAGATATTCAATATCATTGAGCTTTAATCTGAAGCTGCCATTAAATTATTAGGCTCCCCATTACTCATAGTAAATGGATCAGCCCATCCTAAGAACAGGGTGTAAAGAAAGAACACTTAGCAGCAAGTGTGTCTGCTGTAAACTATTTGTGTGATTTTTTTTTTCCTTCTATGCAATAGAAGGATATAAGCTCTGCTGTGCCTTTCTTTTCATGTACATACTGCCCCACATGTGTCTTGCAGAAGATGCCTAGACTGAGGAGCTAGACCAGCATGTAAGCTCCCAATGTTGGGATCTGCCCATTTATGGTAATCCACTGGGCCTTCCACCCTGACTCTCATGGCCAAGTTCTGCAACACTGCTATACATAAAATTTTTGTTTTTTTAGAGTGCTCTCAAATGAAGTGAAATTGCTCAGTTGTGTCTGACTCTTTGTGACCCCATGGACTGTAGGCCACCAGGCTCCCCCATCCATGGAGTTTTCCAGGCAAAAATACTGGAGTGGGTTGCCATTTCCTTCTCCAGGGGATTTTCCTGACCCAGGGATCGAACCTGGCTCTCCCACCTTGCAGGCAGACACTACCATCTGAGCCACCAGGGAAGCTCAAATAAGAGAATTCTCTTTTAGGACCTAAATTTAATGAAAGGGAATTAATCACGCATAATCATAATCATAATCATCATGGAGAAGGAGATGGCAGCCCGCTCCAGTGTTCTTGCCTGGAGAACCCCAGGACGGGGGAGCCTGGCTGGCTGCCGTCTGTGGGGTCGCACAGAGTCGAACACAACTGATATGACTTAGCAGCTTAGCAGCAATCATGCATAATGATAGGAAATCTATTTTAACATTGTTACCTATTTCTGATTCAGAGTCCTCTTAAAAAAAAAAACCTCACAGTTATTATATGTTAAAAAGCACATAAACTATAATTTTATAGTTTCCAGTGTGCTTATTTTGTACAATATTTGAATGGTACAAAGGCCATTCACAATTATGCTGGCTTTTATTTGACCCAAAAAAGAAGTACACATTCTGGTTGTGCTTTTCTCAAATGACTTCAACCCCACCAAAACTTTATGTAACTCTTGACTCTTCAAGGAAAGATATTTCGTTTTGTAGGGTTGGTTTATTTCTCTCCCTCGGTTCTTGTCTCATCATAACAAAGATTTGGAAGGACAGACTAATTACAGCTCAAGCAGACGGGATTCTCAGCTCTTGGCTCATGGTAGCAAGTATTTGAAACAACAGACTACTTACAGCTCAGTTATAGCTCAAGAAAACAGAACTTTTATTAAACGGACAGTGGATGGTACACTCCTGAGACATGGGAGCAGTTCAGTTCAGTCACTCAGTTGTGTCTGACTCTTTGCGACCCCATGAATCACAGCACGCCAGGCCTCCCTGTCCATCACCAACTCGGAGTTCACTCAGACTCACATCCATCGAGTCAGTGATGCCATCCAGCCATCTCATCCTCGGTCGTCCCGTTCTCCTCCTGCCCCCAATCCCTCCCAGCATCAGAGTCTTTTCCAATGAGTCAACTTTTCTCATGAGGTGGCCAAAGTACTGGAGTTTCAGCTTTAGCGTCATTCCTTCCAAAGAAATCCCAGGGCCAGTCTCCTTCAGAATGGACTGGTTGGATCTTCTTGCAGTCCAAGGGACTCTCAGGAGTCTTCTGCAAACCATAGTTCAAAAGCATCAATTCTTCGGCACTCAGCCTTCTTCACGATCCAACTCTCACATCCATACATGACTACTGGAAAAACCATAGCCTTGGCTAGATGGACCTTATTGACAAAATAATGTCTCTGCTTTTGAATATGCTATCTAGGTTGATCATAACTTTTCTTCCAAGGAATAAGCGTCTTTTAATTTCATGGCTGCAGTCACCATCTGTGGTGGTTTTGGAGCCCAAAAAAATAAAGTCTGACACTGTTTCCACTGTTTCCCCATCTATTTCCCATGAAGTGATAGGACCAGATGCCGTGATCTTAGTTTTCTGAATGTTAAGCTTTAAGCCAACTTTTTCACTCTCCTCTTTCACTTTCATCAAGAGGCTTTTTAGTTCCTCTTCACTTTCTGCCATAACGGTGGTGTCATCTGCGTATCTGAGGTTATTGATATTTCTCCTGGCAGTCTTGATTCCAGCTTGTGTTTCTTCCAGTCCAGCATTTCTCATGATGTACTCTGCATAGAAGTTAAATAAGCAGGGTGACAATATACAGCCTTGAAGTACTCCTTTTCCTATTTGGAACCAGTCTGTTGTTCCATGTCCTGTTCTAACTGTTGCTTCCTGACCTGCATACAGATTTCTCAAGATGCAGATCAGTGGTCTGGTATTCCCATCTCTCTCAGAATTTTCCACAGTTTATTGTGATCCACACAGTCAAAGGCTTTGGCATAGTCAATAAAGCAGAAGTAGATGTTTTTCTGGAACTCTCTTGCTTTTCCCATGATTCAGCGGATGTTGGCAATTTGATCTCTGGTTCCTCTGCCTATTCTAAAATCAGCTTGAACATTAGGAAGTTCACAGTTCATGTATTGCTAAAGCCTGGCTTGGAGAATTTTGAGAATTACTTTACTAGCATTTAAGATGAGTGCAATTGTGTGGTAGTTTGAGCATTCTTTGGCATTACCTTTCTTTGGGATTGGAATGAAAACTGACCTTTTCCAGTCCTGTGGCCACTGCTGAGTTTTCCGAATTTGCTGGCATATTGAGTGCAGCACTTTCACAGCATCATCTTTCAGGATTTGAAATAGCTTCACTGGAATTCCATCACCTCCACTAGCTTTGTTCCTAGTGATACTTTCTGAGGCCCACTTGACTTCACATTCCAGGATGTCTGGCTCTAGATGAGTGATCACACCATCGTGATTATCTGGGTTGTGAAGCAGGTTGACCTCAAAGGAGTGGCCTCGATCCCTCTTGGATTCTCTTTTTATGCCTCCTATCTCCTCTTCTTGGTTCTGCTATGTGTAAAATGGGGCTTATGCCTGCCACCAACCAAGAAATGGAATGCAAATAACATACACTCAAAGCCAATTAGGGAAGGAGGCATGTCTGGGCCTTTTCACATTTACACATTTAACTCTCAGGCGTGACTGAGAGTTTTGATTGACAGTTGCAAGTTACATAACAACAGGCTCCACTGTGCATGTCTTTCCTGTAATTCAGTATGCTATGGTTAGATGTATGGATATATAGAATATTTATGAACCCTTAATGGGCTCCTGGCTGCCTAAGCTTTCTTAAGGATGCATCAAGGATGCATGTGCTGGAAGTGGAGACCCCACTATGGTTAGTTTGTATCTACTGTGTACCTATGGTACATGCACAAGAGTTGGAAAAGTCTCTGTGATTGTTTTTGTAGCGTATATGTGAGCTCTCCTGGGCACATCTGGGATGAAGTTTAGAGAGCAGCTTGCATCTTTTTGTTGCTAGGCCACCCCTTGTTGCTCATACCTAACTTCCCACCTAACAGTGTGAAAATACTTCCATGAAAGGAATAGTAATATTTACCCTCACTTCTTCCCTCTCCCCCCTTTCCTTCTGTCTAACCAGTCTGCATATCTTTGTGTATTCATTTTTAAAAAAAACTTATTCCCCTATCTGGAATGCTTATCTAAATAATTAGACCACCCTGAGGAGTGAGGCTAAGAGAACTGTTTCCCTTTACCTGTACATAATCTCTAATGATGATATTTCTTGGGTATCCTGTATTTCTGTTTATCAAAGAAACACGTGAAATTTCAAAAATTAAATTACAGTGCTTTTGTTACAGTATAAATACATGGACTCTATACAGACTGGCAAATTCATTAGTCTTAAAGCAGACATCCAAGCGATTTGGGGGGTTTAGATGATACTGTTTTCTCTTTTACAGTAGTCATTTCATTCTGAATGTGCGGCAGGCACTGGTAACAGCAGTGAGTTTTATGTGGTGTAGACACATGGAGGTGAGGGAAGAAACAGTGCAGAAAGTTTGCATGAACTCTGCTGAGTCGTATATGATGTTCCTGAACTAGTCATCCCAGCAGCCATTTCCTGGAATAACAAAGTCCTTGGGATATTTTTTTCATGTGTAGCCCATAAATACATTCATATGTACAGAGAGAGAAAATATGAATGAATGCTAGTGATAATTTGTAGAATTTGGATAACTGACTGTATTTGTTCTCCAAGCTGAGTCTCAAAGTATGCCTTTTGTTTATGAAGGGTATTTAGCAAAGCCTGTTCCTCTCCTTAACCTGAAATGATTTGCTGAATTTTAATCTTTAATTATCCACACTTCATGGGGAGCTTGGAAAATCAGAAGTGAAGAGAAGGATCTGAGAAATCAGGGATCCTTTCTAGAGAGATCATGGCCAGAACAGTGACACTGATTTTCTACCCAGATGCTTATTAAATTTATAATTTTAAAAAATTATTATTTTTCTAACTGATGTGCTGATCCTAAAATTCTGCCCTCGCTTAATATCTAAAGTGAAGATGAAAGTTGCTCAATCGTTTCTAACTCTGTGACCCAATGGACTGTGCAGTCCATGGAATTCTACAGGCCAGGATACTGGAGTGGCTAGCCATACCCTTTTCCAGCAAATCTTCCCAACCCAGGAATTGAACTGGGATCTCCTGCATTGCAGGTGGATTCTTTACCAGCTGAGCTACCAGGGAAGCCCATTTAATATCTAAACTACTCAAGAAGTGATACCTCCCTTCCCATCTCCTAGAACCTTTTTTGGTATTCAGATTCCTCTTTTCAAGTCTGAACCATAACCAAAGGCCCATCTCGAATCCTGCCTCCTAATGAAGGAGACTTCAAGACTGATCAACTTGCCTTGAAGGTTCCAGGAACTTGAGTCCCCATCAGGCCATCTCTGTGCTGACAGGTAGAGCTCCAGATAAGAGCTGACCTTTATGCAGTGCCTCCCACACTCCAGGGAAGCAGTGTGGATCTGGCCATTAATAGAAAGAAAATTCGACTAAATGTTAGAAGTTTTGATTCATGCCCAGAACCTTGTTAGATGACCTTGGGTTTAGTTGTTTAACCCAAATGGGTCTTGAGGTCCTTATCTGTAGAATGAGAGGATTGAAATAGATGATATAGAAGTCCCCTTCTGGCTCTAAAATTCTGACTCTAAGAATATCTATTTCATTGGAATGAATCTTATTTTCAATTCATCTAAACAATTTGAAAATGCTGTTTAGAATAATTAAAGTAACACTAAGAAAGGCTTGAAAAGTAATCAACAAAATTGTGAATATCTCCCATAACGTCGTTTGTGTGACAATCTGCTAAAAATTTTTTAAGCTAATAAAATAGAAGACAAATACCAAATGAATGCTTTTTAGGAAGGCTAAGGAGACATAATGGCAACTTTCCAAAGGCTGCTAAAGCACTCCGTCTGCTCCTCCCAGCTGTTACTTCTCAAGGTGCTCGTGGGCCTTAGGAAATCTGACACAATGTCAGACAAATACCTTTCTCCCGACGCTTTTATTACCTCCTTTTCCTGAAAGTCATAATCTAACACCAGGAAGAGAAGTCATAGTCATGTCTCATTTATCTCCCAGGCTCTGCTTTCTAATTGAAATTTTTCATTCATATATCTTTCAAATAGGATTTTAAGCTTTAGTTGCAAATGTTTATATTTCTTTTCAGTTTTATAATGTTTACCTTGTCGGGAAAAAAATAACCAGGTTCTTAAAAAATATTGTTGAAACAATAAAACTTGATGCATTTTTAGAATATTAAAAATTATTATTTTGATATGGCCAAGAATATACCAGAAATGAAATAATGTCACAGTATAGGTTGCTAGTAAATGAGTTACTTTAAGTAAATCACCCTTACTTGAAAAAGCTGTGTTCATTTGACAACTTTCAGGATGTATAATTCATCCCTAGCACTCAAAGATCTTTTTACCAAGTAGCCTTTTACCAAGGGAGTGGGGAGGGGGCCGCCTACCCCTCAGAAGCAGCTGCATTATATTTTATGCAGATATAAAATTTTATGGTCTCAAAATCAGATCACAAATACAAACTTGTGTTTCAAGTTAGGGAGAGATAAGGATTTTTTTTTCGACTGTGGGGTGGTTATTTGTTTGTTTTGAGTTATATGAGTTTCATTCTGTCTGACCCTTACCAATGGCAGCTGATGAAGACCAGAACTTGAATGATGGTGAAGGAAGCCCTCTGCAAAACATGTTTGATCCTAAGTTTGAAGTTACCTCTCTTCCCAAGACATCATTAGGGTATAGTTGGGATTACTTTTATGAGTCATCAAGATAACTGCCAGTTTAATTTATGTCATTTGTATTTTCTTTTTATAAATTTCCCAGAATACTCCGTATACGCTGCTGCTGCTGCTGCTAAGTTGCTTCAGTCGTGTCCGACTCTGTTCAGCCCCATAGACGGCAGCCCACCAGGCTCCCCCGTCCCTGGGATTCTCCAGGCAAGAACACTGGAGTGGGTTGCCATTTTCTTCTCCAGTGCATGAAAGTGAAAAGTGAAAGTGAAGTTGCTCAGTCATGTCCTACTTAGTGACCCCAAGGACTGCAACCTACCAGGCTCCTCAATCCATGGGATTTTCCAGGCAAGAGTACTGGATTGGGGTGCCATTGCCTTCTCCGCTAGACATTCAATAAATGTCAGTTGATCAGCAGCATTTATTGAATGCCATTCTGTGTGAAATGCTTCTAAAGGAAAGTGAACATTGTCAAGGGAATAGACAGTCTTCAGGTTGTCCTTCTCTTGTGTTTCTGGTTCAGAGTCTACAAAGTTCAGTTGCCAGCAGAGGTAAAAAATTGTCTTCCTGTGGAGCTGGTGTTTACAAATCTGAGTTTCCATCAGTTGAAGCAGTGTTACATCCGTATGCATCACTACATATAGACAAGTTGTTAAAATATTTTAATACTGGCCCATCCCTATAAGTGTCCCCCTGTTTATCTAACTACACTGGTCCTTCCTTTTGGCACAGGCTACTCCACCATCCCACAACCAAAGGAATAGTTCCTGGCTTATGAGGGAGCCTCTAGAAATGTGCTCCAGTACTAATAGCATCCATTCTGATAGAAGAATACTCTTCCTGTGTACTTGGAATATTTCCTCTCTCACTAGGCACTGTCTATGCAGAAAGTTAACAAAAGTTCAAGAGTGATTGCACAACCTTACTATGTGAAAGTGAAAATGTCTCTGTCGTGTCTAACTCTTTGCAACCTCATGGACTGTGGCCCACCAGGCTCCTCTGTCTATGAAATTCTCTGGGCCAGATACTGGAGTGGGTTCAGTTCAGTTCAGTCGCTCAGTCATGTCTGACTCTTTGCGACCCCATGAACCTCAGCACGCCAGGCGTCCCTGTCCATCACCAACTCCAGGGTCCACCCAATGAGTCAGTGATGCCATCCAACCATCTCATCATCTGTCGCCCCCTTCTCCTCCTGTACTCAATCTTTCCCAGCATCAAGGTCCTTTCAAATGATTCAGCTCTCCGCATCAGGTGGCCAAAGTATTGGAGTTTCAGCTTCAACATCAGTCCTTCCAGTGAACACCCAGGACTGATCTCTTTAGGATGGACTAGTTGGATCTCTTTGCAGTCCAAGGGACTCTCAGGAGTCTTCTCCAACACCACAGTTCAAAAGCATCAATTCTTNCTAGCTTTGTTCCTAGTGATGCTTTCTGAGGCCCACTTGACTTCGCATTCCAGGATGTCTGGCTCTAGGTGAATGATCACACCTTCATGTTTATCATCTGGATCATGAAGGAAGCTCTTTTTCGTACAGTTCTTCTGTGTATTCTTGCCACCTTTTCTTAATATCTTCTGCTTCTGTGAGATCCATACCATTTCTGTCCTTTATTGAGCCCATCTTTGCATAAAATGTTCCCTTGATNGTGATGCTTTCTGAGGCCCACTTGACTTCGCATTCCAGGATGTCTGGCTCTAGGTGAATGATCACACCTTCATGTTTATCATCTGGATCATGAAGGAAGCTCTTTTTCGTACAGTTCTTCTGTGTATTCTTGCCACCTTTTCTTAATATCTTCTGCTTCTGTGAGATCCATACCATTTCTGTCCTTTATTGAGCCCATCTTTGCATAAAATGTTCCCTTGATATCTCTGATTTTCTTGAAGAGATCTCTAGTTTTTCCCATTCTATTGTTTTCCTCTATTTCTTTGCATTGATCGCTTAGGAAGGCTTTCTTATGTCTCTTTGCTATTCTTTTGAACTCTGCATTCAAATGGGTATATCTTTCCTTTTCTCCTTTGCTTTTCACTTCCCTTCTCTTCAGAGCTATTTGTAAGGACTCCTCAGACAGCCATTTTGCTTTTTGGCATTTCTTTTTTCTAGTCCTTATCATTTAAGAAAATGAAACAGATTCGGGGGCTAACTGAACTGGTACAGAATAGTGACTCTTCTATGGTGAAACACCAACTTCTTCTCCTGATTCAAGGACCAGGATCAGTTCTGAAGCATGTGTATTTCTGTTACTAAGCACAGGCAAAGGGGCAGAAAATGTGAACTCAACTAGATATAGCTAAATATAGACTAAAGACTGAAAGCAGGAAAGAACTGAAATTTGGATAAGGCCAAAAACTCAAACTAATAACACATCAGAAAAATTTGTCTTTTCATTACAAATTGGCTGGCTGGTGGGATCCATAGTTAACCAAACCAAATGGGGCGCTACAAGTTAAGTAACACAAGGAGTGGTTTGATGAGCAGATACTGATGGATTTACCTTGTCACTCAAATATTCCTTGCTATAAAGATATGCACTAACTTTGAATCTATTGCACTGATATGTCCATAAAAATGAATTTTAGAACTGATTAAAGTTTTTAAAAGAAGAAACCTGAGTAACACAGTATGTGAAGCAGAGTGATATGGCATAGTTGTTTGCAAACTGCTGATTCCTGAGAACTATCCCGTACTTCATCAATCAAGTGTTTTATATACATTAGCTTGTCCCTCCCCCCCACCGAGTGAAATCACCTACAAAAAATTAATCCATATGAACTTTTACTAGTCTTTATTGTAATTAATGGGAAAATAAAACTGTCTTATGGAACATAAGTTCAAGGTTAAAACAGTTACTGTCGTAATATGGGTTTGTTCTTATATAGTTGTAAGTTGACTATCTTGGGTAAGAACATGGGTTCTGGAGTTAGACTGACCTAGAGCTCAACATCAGTTTCATCACCTGTTAGCTCTTTACCCTTACTTCTCTGAGACTCTGTTCCCCGTTGGGTTTTACTTACAAGTAGCAGTACAATCTGAGAGCTGTAATGAGACCAAATGAGGTAATATTGTCATACTGGCTGGATAACGTGAATTGCTGTCGAGTCTGCAGTCTCAATGGCTGGGTATTATAGTTTGTTTCTCAGTCACCTCACATTTCTGTGGGGGTTAGTGTAAGTTACTCCTTGTAATTTTTCAAGGATCCTGATAACTTGCCTCATGCTGCTCTTTTCTAGGTTCTTGTGGCCCATGCTGTTCAACTCTTGTAGAAAAAGAGAAAGGATTATGCATAGAAAAAAAGGAGTGTCATAAAGCTTTTGTTTGTTCCAGGGGTGGAAGAAGGGGTGCCCGTCCCTTGTACTGCTCCTCCTGGGGCTCAGCCACCCGGCCATAGCCAGCGTGGTGGAGACTAAAGTGTGGTCTAGCTTTTGATGCTGGAAGAAGAAGGGGAGAGCAGATATCAGTGTGCAGTATGTTCAAGATTCTGTGTTTATAAAAGCAGCTGGACAGTGTTCTATTTCTAGTTCAAGCACAGAGCGCTAATACGAGGAACAAAGGCTATTGGTATAAGAAACCAGTGGGATGATTCCAATGCCTAGTGTTCTGAAGCCCATCGTGGAATAGGCAGTCTGTAAATGTCAGCCCCCTTTCCCTCCCCTGTTCCCACCCCTAATGCTCTTCCACAGAAATATGCCATGGATCTTTGGTCTGGAAATCCTAGCTGTTCTTTAAAAGTGTACCCATAATGTCCCATCAGAAGATGAACAGATAAAAAAAGATGTGGTATATATACACCATGAAATATTACTCAGCCATAAGAAAGAGTGAAATAATACTATTTGAAGCCACATGGATGGACCTAGAGATTATCATATTAAGTGAAATAAATCAGAAAGACAAATATCATATGATATCACTTATTTGTGAAATCTAAAGCAGTGATCCAAGTGAACTTATTTACAAACCAGAAATAGATTCACAGACATAGAAAGCAAACTTATGGTTATCAAAGGGAAAGGGGAGTGGGGGAGGAATAAATTAGGAGTTTGGGATTAACACGTATACACCGCTGTATATAAAATAAACAACAAGGACATTAATATCAACATCTTATAATAATGTAATGGAAGTGAATCTGTAAAATAATAGATGCATAGATGTATAACTGAGTTACTTTGCTGTACATTTGGAATTAACACATTGTAAATTATACTGCAGTTTAAAAATAAATTGTGCCACACATGTGCCACTTGAACCTTTCCTTCTCTTCTTCCCCCATCCTCTTTCGTTTTCCTCAACCACTACTTGCTTTCCATTCTATTATATGGTTTGTACAAGCATTAGCTTTATCTTTTTCCTTTTCTTCATTCTAAGGAAGTTAAACACGTTCATGCTGCTTTTCACTCCACGTGAGTGAGTCCTCTTGGTGAAAATGGAGTGTTTTGCAAGGGGTGGCTAGTCCTATACTTGTTGATGCTACTGTGAATACTCAGAAGTTCTGCAAACCCTTTCACATTCATTTCAATGACTTCCAGAATTCCTTCCAAGCTGAGGGAATGTGACGACGGGAAGGGCTTATGCTATTTAGTACTCAGTATATTATATAACACCTTTGGCACGCACCTTTTAGACTTACGATTTGGTACTTAAAGTTGTGAAAGAAAACTGCAGACTGCTAATCTTTGCAATATGGTTCCTGTTTTCACAGAGATTGGCAGTGATCTATAACAAAAGCCTTGATTAGGTAGGTGTTTGAAGGGCATATCATGCCCTGTACTGTTGCCCAGTGAATGTTCATTCACATCTGGTGCTTTTAAGATAAACCAGTGAAGTGTTCCATCTCAATTGAGGACAAAACCAAGGGAAGGGGAAAAAAGCCCAGTGAAAATCCGGAAATTATAAAATCAGTTGCACAGCTCCTATAGTAATTTAACTGTCCAATTAGGTTATATATTTATATTGATACTTATAAATTTTAAAGGACTTTCACTTCAAAGGACCCTCAAAAGGATTATATTTTTTTCCCTTACTGTCAGTCCCACATATTAGACCTCTCACCCTTCAGTGTATAGGTTCCATTCAGTTCCTCAAATGAAAACTGTTTCAAAATTTCATCTGCTTTGAATACTTAACATTCTTTCAGATATTCAGACTCATTGATTTCATTTGCTAGCCGCTTGTCATGGGCCTGTATTGGTCACTGTTGCTTTTGAACCCGGTTTTAAGAGCTTTATGTTTATTAAGTATACAATCCCCTGCTTCCATTTTTAAAAACCTTACTATCATCTTTGAAAATTATTGAAATTCTGCTGAGTTTGAGATGCCTCGTCACCCCATGGCCCTCTAATCTAAATCACCCTCATTATCCTGTGTATGTAAGTATTTTTGGTATAACCTATTGCCAGATAGCTTTAAAATGTCTGCTCTTTTCCAACTCAGACTATATTTTCCTTCTCTCGGCAAATTCTCTGCATTATTCCTTAATCCATCAGTAGTTATACACTTGGGCGTCTAGTATTCTTGGCTGTGATACAGACTGAAGCCTCAGCTATCTTGTGGCCATATGTTCTTATTTCATATGCCATGCGATTTCTAAGAATGGGAAATTCAGAGCCTCTTGGCAGTCTCCATTAAAGATTGATGGCTTAGCATACGCAAAATGTGTAAGCACAGTTCTGTCTTAGGTCTATTTACCAAGTGTTTTGAGAAGTTTTGCTTCAATTTTGATTGCCAGTTCACTCCTCACAGACTCATAGAATAAGAAGCAAAAGGTTTCCCTTCACTCTTCTAGTGAAAAAGGTTGATAAATGAGGAATTAGAGCAATGGGAATTCCTTCTAGAGGCAATGCAGAGATCCAGCAACTTCTACTGAGGAGCAGAAAAGTTCAGCCTAGCTGCTGTTCTCAAGCCAGAAACCTGAAGAGCACTATTTTCTGGATCAGTAAGGATTTGAGGACATAAATTAGTAGTATTCTTTAAAAAGAGAACTGTTCGCTGGAATAGCAAGGGGATGAGGTTGCTTTCTTCATTTGTGTGCTTTGTGAATCAGAGACTTCAGATTTTATGTTTGGTTAGTGCCCACAGAGTGTGTGTAGACTCCTAATAAACACTGATGGGAATGTTGATGGAAAGTTCTCAGTTTGAGCTTGCATTTCTGAAGAATGAAGCCCTTGTCTCAAAGGTATCTATATCTTATCTCTAGCAGAATCCCACATAGGCTTGGGCCTTTGGAACCATTCTCCATCAAATTGTCTTTGTCCAAATTGCTAAGAGAATTTGATGATTCAGTCTATTGGTATGTTCCACTAATCTTCATGTCTGAAGTGATATCAGAGCCACACTTAATGAGTTGCAACTCTCAAATAAGTTGGTACATTGGACCTAAAACGCTTTTTCAGGCAAGTTCAGTTATCCCCTTTTCCTTATCTGCTTACTTTCAGGGGCCTTCTATAGAACAAACGGCTGCTTCTTTTCCTAAGATACAGATTTTCCTATCTGATGCTTTTGTTCTCCAGAAGAAAAGAAAGTGAAAACTGTTGTCTTTCCCTAGGAAACTGAAGCTTTGTGGATCTCTTTTGTAGTGCTTGCTTTCATATAAATATGAATAAGTGATTTCTGAATATCAGAGGTTTGGGTTAAAGGTAAATCTTTTTGAAATGCAAAACAAAATTAAGTGGTAAGACCACAAATGTTGGGGTGTGTGAGTTTCCTAATGACTCATCAGGACTTAATTTACTCAGTAGTAGGTTTTTAATGAATTTCTAATGAATGAATGAACGAATAGGTCCAATCCAGATCATGAAGGGTCCACAACACTCTACTAATCTTTGACCTCCAGGTGACCCCATGGCATATAGGAAGCCACCAGGAAACTTTTACTATTTCAGTGTCTTTATCTGTCAATACATTCAGTGTTGTCCTTTGGGGAAGTGGGTACCATGAAGATGATGGTGAAGAAATATAAAGATATTAAGAAGAATTCTATAGTCCGAAATACTTTGTTCTACTTAGAATGCTTTTAAGGGATGGCTGTCTATGTGGTCTGTTTTTTAAGACTTCAGGAGGCATTGCAACCACGTCTTATCTCAGCCCAATTACAGGTGCCTAGAGATACATACTGTTGGATTTCATTGCCTTTTATTAATCATTGGGTTTGGTGGAGACCCACGCCTGTGGTGTTGGTGGGCTCTCAGTGTGTGCCATGCTGACAGGCAGCACAGTCCTGTGCACAGGCTCTGGGGCCAGATCACCAGCTTCGGGTCCCACCAGCATAGCCTGGGCCCACAACCTCTCCAGGTCCCAGTCCTTGGCTCTGAAAAAGGGAATAATAATATTATTATTATATTATATTATATTATTATAACCCTCAGTGGGTTGACGTGAGGGTTAATGAGCTAACATAATTTTTTAAATCTTAAAAGAATACTTGATATATAGTAAGATAGATAAAGACTTGGAATTCCTAGGATTACTGAAAGGAATTATTTAAAAGGAAGATGAAGGGACTGCCCTGGTGGTCCAGTTGTTAGGACTTCACCTATCCGATGAAGAGGGTATGGGTTCAGTCCCTGCCTGGTTGGGGAACTAAGATCCCACATGCCTCATGGCTGAATATGAGCATGATATGGAAACAATATTGCAACAAATTCAATAAGACTTTTTTTTAAAATGGAAGATGAAAAAGGAGAAATAAAGGCAGAGTTTATTTATCTCAGAGAGTTTGGCTAAAGCACTATGACTGAGAGAGTATTTTGGAAGGTATTATTGGGTTTGATCCTGTGACATTAAAAATGCCAGATGACTTCTGATGTCTGACCTAGATGGTAATAAAAAGCTGGCAGTACAGTTAAAATTCCAACACCCCCCAAAAACACCATGGGGGGAAACTCTATGTGAGCACTACCTCTACCTAAAAAACAAGAGGAAAAAACCTGAAAAATGACATGTTAAACATCATTTGTTTTATATAATAAGAAATTGAACAGTTCCTTGAATTTCTCTGTAAGGAATTTGATCTGCTGAAGCTTTTCTTCTTACAATGGTACATAAAATCCATTCTTAAAATGAATTCGCTTTTGTTGAGGCTTCTTATACTGAAACAGTTCTGATAAAATTAGAGTTTGGGCTCCATGGTAATAGTGTTAACAGGTACTTTTAAGGAACCCCTAAAATAGTAAAAATGACTTGAGACTGGTGACTTTCACTGAAGCTTGGTATGTTCTGTTAAGTAAAAATACTGAGCAAGAAGATAGTGATTGAATGTTGTTATTCCACTCCAGACAGAAATGTTACCTTATTTTTATTTGTGAATGTATAGGCCACTACTTCTCCCCTCAGAGAACTTAAAGGGACTCACATGGAAATAATAATAATTAAAAAATGAAATAGAAGATAAGGACAAAGAAAAGGACACTGTAATAACACCAACCCTGTGGGTCAATAATTGCTTAAATTAGATTTTATATTTAGTGCTCTGAGTTTCTGAAAAACAAAAAGATGGGGCAATCATGATCTGTGATCTGATTCTCATTGTTGGAAGAGGAAGAATGTGTCTTCCACAGGGAATATAAAAACCATGCTAGCACAATTCGAAAAGATTTTCTGTGGGAGACACTGAGTGATTTAATGAGTCATCTATGACAACATTTTTTATAGCAAATGTAGATCTGAATTTTTTGTGGCTTTTTCTTATGGCAACATTAAAGTTAAGACCCTGTATTAGAATGCCATGGAGTAGAGTTATTTTATAGCCTTCAGCAGGCTCTACTTGAACTTTGTTCAAAGATAGCATTAGATATCCAGTAAAGGAGGATGGATGGGTCACCCTTTAAATGATCTTCTCTAGATGCTGCTGCTGCTGCTGCTGCTGTGTCACTTCAGTCGTGTCCGACTCTGTGCAGCCCAATAGACGGCAGCCCACCAGGCTCCCCTGTCCCTGGGATTCTCCACAAAGAACACTGGAGTGGGTTGCCATTTCCTTCTCTAATCAATGCATGAAAGTGAAAAGTGAAAGTGAAGTCCCTCAGCCATGTCCGACTCTTAGTGACCCCGTGGACTACAGCCCACCAGGCTCCTCCGTCCATGGGATTTTCCAGGCAAGAGTACTGGAGTGGGGTGCCATTCCCTTCTCCGAATGTTACTTCTCTCTAAAAGGGGATCTGATGAAGAATAGAAGGTATTCCTGTCTAGGATGTGAAGCACTGATACTGCTGATTGTGGAAAATCCATATGTGAACTTGCAGCCTGGTGAGAGGTGCCAGATTTTCAACTGTGAAAGTTGAGAGTCCTGAGTGTCTTGACTCAGATCTTGACTCCCTATAATATCACCCATCTTCCAGAAGAGGACACACTCTTATAATTTAAATAAATTGTCATTGATTTAAAAGTTAAGTCCCCCAAATGGTTAGATGTGATAAAAATCCATATTTAACTGATAGTTAGAAAATAGTTATATTCCAGAGAACAAATTAGTGGTTACCAGTGGGGAGAGAGAAGAGAGGGGCAAGATAGGGGTGAGGGAGCAGGAGGTATGAATGAACTGTTGGGCGTAAGGTGCGCTGTATGGATGTATTGTACAACGTGGGCAACAAAGCCGATGTTTTGTGATAACTGAATGGAGTGTAACCTTTAAAAATTATATTAAAAATTTTAAAATACACTCTTAGAGGAAAACATCTATATTTCTTTTTGTCGCATGAGTAGGTAACTGTCACATGAGAATTTGTATTGTTGAAATCTTTTCTTCACACTGTACAACACTGTGTTTTCTGCACTCCTTCTGTAAACCAGGTTACCTCCCTGTATGTGTTTCTGCATGTGGGTATATTATTGCTTTCTTTCTTAAAGGACATTTAAGAAACGTTCTTTGATGTTCATATATATGTTTTTATTTCATTAATTTTTTAAAGTATAGAACTATAGGGGCCTTATTGTTTCAAGCTCAGTAATTCAAGAATGATATTAAGAAGAAGTTAAGAATCTGCTTTCCATTGATTCTCCAGTGTACTATCCAACATTATCAGTTTGATGTGGTTTCTTCCATACTTTTCTCTATGCTCCAGTAACTTTCTTAAGTGTTCATATAATGTGTCTAAAACTTAAATGTGTAATATTGGTGATTTTTTTAATGGAGTCTTCTTTATTGTGCTAGCAAGTAGGAGAAATTTTCCCCTAGGCATAATTGAGTTTCTGTAGAATACTTGTTTGTTTTTTCCCGGGGGAACAAAGGGGAGGCATTATTCTCTCTATTATTCTCTAGAATAATTTAGAAGCTAAGGACCCCACCTTCAAACAGAACCTTTCCTATTCTAGACAGGACCAAACTTGACAGGATGTGATAAGCTTATACTTCTCTGATGATGTTGACTTTTCTATGATGTCAGCTTATGTCAACTTTGTGTGTGTGTGTGTGTGTGTGTGTGTGTGTGTAATACAAATTTAGATGTGCTCATTAATTTTGAGACTGACTCCAGCATCACAACATCAAATCTAAGTTAATTCTACACACCTTTCTCAAAATTCAACACTTTAGTATCCTTTCATTGAGCTTTTGTTAAATAAAGAAGTAATCTGTTTTATAGTATTACTTAGTGTCCATTTAGTGAGTATACAGAGTCCTAGGAACAACATGACCCTAAAGTTGTAAAAAGAAAGATTTAGCAAATCTTAAGTATAGAGTTATAACATCACTTTAATGCCTATGATAAAATACTTGAGAATGATAAATCTGAAACAAGATGTTAACTAATTTTTTTAAAAAGGACTACTTTGTAGTAGAACTTAAATAGCAATGGTATTTGAAACATTATTAGATGCCCAAGACTTTCAAATGATTTCTGAAATACTAGCCTAGACAGTCTTCCCATGTTTGTTAGTCATTTCTAGCCTTTTCTCAAGAAAATCAAATACCCACACGTACTTTCCCAGAATTTTAGTCTTAAACCTGACAACTGGGAATTACAGGTATGCGTTATATGAGTCAGTAGATAAACACCATTGCAGAAGATGTCTAAGAAAGCAAACTGTAGTGTTCTTGCTCACATGTGGGGAAATACATGGAGTGGGGGGTATAGGAGCATAGAAAAAAGAGTTCCAAGGTCGAGGCCATTAAGCAATGATGTGAAAACTAAGACCCCTGCTAGGAGGGGCTTATACTTCTTCTTGCTATACTATACTTCTTGCTAGTCTCAATGAAACTGTAAGGATGGCCCCCTTTCCCTGGAAGCTTAAAGGAACCTGCAGGAAGAGGCAGCAGCTTCATCGCATCCAGTTGGTTAATCCCCTCTCTGTCAATCACTTGCGTACGGTCTGAATAGACTATAAATTCACATTTCTGGAGCCACATGGTCAAAATAGCACTTTATATTCAGTGTGAAATTCTTAAAATGAAACCCAGCTGGCAGATGGGAAGGATTCTGGGGGTAGGGGGAGATAGGGAGGGGAATATTGGGTATGTATGGAGTTCATGATTTTCCAGAAGAGCTTTTTATGCTTTGTGCAGATACAGGAAGATTTTTAAACATCTATGATGCAGCGCAAGTGAATTTTTGAAACCTAAACTAAAATAGTCTGATTTATAGTGTTTGGTTAAAACATAAAAGTTGTTAAAGATAGTTATGCAAGCCACTCCAAAGCCTTGCCTGTAAGGAGAGAGTGATTTGCTCATTGAGGGAATTCTTTTCAATTATTTCATGAGTGCTAGTTAATTATGTCTTTCAGTGCTTTAAATAAGTCCTTGGCTTAATATCCTAAATTGAAAGAGGGAGAGATGGAGGAGGGGACAGAGAGAAGGAAGGAGGGAAAGAAAGGGGTGGGTGAGGGAGGGAGAAGGAACAGCGAATTCGGTCCATTTCCATCTCATGTTAAGAACTTGCACCCACTGTGTGGTACACGTTTATCTGTCCCGGTTCCTTCTCTCTCTCCAGGTTATGTAGGAAATACGCTATGCATTGATGATTTACCACGTCAGTAGTCATGTCAGAACTCAGCAAGCGTCATGCCAAAACACAGTGCTCTCAGTTATTGATCCACGCCTTGCCATCCTTAGGTCATACCAGACACCCGGCATCTTTACAGTTTATCAAGTCAGGTTATCCCTTCTAACAGCACCAAAAAGCAGGTCCACCTTTCACCAGGTGACTACATACTTAGTGTCTGTGGCTTTATATAAAAAATCAGAATTCAACTGTTTCAGCAGCTGTAAGAGCATTCAACTTGCCCATGTGTTTTATGCAAACTGTGTGACTAAACCACCACCACCATGGAGGTTACATGTCCTGTTATGTCTGGATAAGAAACTGCAGTCAAATAGGCAAGAATTTATTTCTCATATCCTTATTTCTCTGTAATTTCATCTTCTCTTTTGGTATAAAAGATTCAATGACGTAAATAGGCACCTAAAACTTACAAACCCTGTATATTGAGGACTCTGAAGTCTAGATCCCCTTATGTTAAATATGATGAAGACAAGATATCATTCACTGAAAATAAATTTGTGGACTCAGAGAGGTAAATGTCATTTACATGCATCATTTTACATTATTTTATCATTGATGCTTACCTTCTAGTGAAAAATTGTTAGCACAAGCTATTCTTTGTCAGGGATTGGCATCATATGATTGTTGTTTTCAGGTGCTCTGGTAGAATTGCCGTCTTACTGATGGAGAAGTCAATTTGGTAAGGGTAGAAAGAAACAGATGATAATTTTAGGGGAAAATAGGACTACTATGAGAAACACTAATATTGCCTAGTCCCTAGAAAACTGAAGTGTAGGAGATAGTAGTAGCCAAGGATGTGCTAAGAGAAGGTCAGGGAAATTTTCCTGATGGATATGCTATATAAGTCTGAGTCTAGAAAATGAGAATAAGTTCTCTTTAGAAAATATTTCACAGATGCATTTAAAATAATGTGATTTTTTTAAAGAACATCTTTATCATTTATACTTTTTTATCAAGGTATAATTGATTTATAATATTAACATTAGTTTCATGTGGACAACATAAGGGATTCAGTATTTTTAGCTTATACTCCATTGAAAGTTTTATAAGATAATGGGTATAATTCTCCATTCTGTACATTGTATCTCTTAATTCCATAGCCATAATGTGCCACTCCCACATCCCTCTCCCCACTGGTAGCCACTAGTTTGTTGGATATTTTTAATCTGTGAGTCTCTTTCTGCTTTGCTATGTACATTAACTTTGATTATTTTTTAGATTTCACATGTTAGTGATATCATGCAGTATTAGTCTTTCTCTGACTTACTTCAGTAAGCATAATATCCTCTAGTCCTTCCACATTGCACAGATGGAAGAATTTAATTCCTTTTTATGGCTGAGTAATATCCACTTATACATGTATAAGTAACTAAGTGAAGCCGCTCAGTCGTGTCTGACTCTTTACGACCCCATGGACTGTAGCCTACCAGGCTTCTCCGTCCATGGGATTCTCCAGGCAAGAATACTGGAGTGGGTTACCATTTCTTTCTCCAGGGGATCTTCCCGACTCAGGGATTGAACCCGGGTCTCCTGCATTGGAGACAGACGCTTTAACCGCTGAGCCACCAGGGAAGATACTGATGCTGCTGCTATTTTACATGTATACCACATCTTTATTCAATAGGCTCATGATGGCTTTGGGTTTCTTCCATATCTTGGGGATTGAAAATAGTGCTGCTGTGAACTTTGTTGTATGTGTCTCTTTTCAAATTAATGTTTTCATTTTTCCAGGTATATGCTCAGTGGTGGAATTGCTGTGTCATATGTTAGTTCTATTCTTAGTTTTTTGAGAACCCTCCATACTAGTTTGCACAGAGCTGCACCGGTTTATATTCCCGCCAGCAGTGTGCAGGGCCCCTCTTCTCCACATCCCCACTAACATTTGTGGCATGGCTCTTTTTTAAAGTCTTCATCACATTTATTGCAATACTGCTTGTTTTATGTTTTGGCTTTTGGGCCACAAGGCATGTGGGGTCTTAGCTCCCTGTCCAGGGATCAAACCTGCGTCTCCTGCATTGGACGGTAAAGTCTTAACCAGTGGACTGCCAAGAAATCCCTCGGTGTTCTTTCTGATGTAGTTGTTGCACCTCTGTGAGGTGATTCTCGCTGTTTTGATTTGTATTTACCTGATAATTAGCAGTGTTGAACATCTTTTCATGTGCCTATTGGTCATCTGTATGTCTTCTTTGGAGAAATGTCTGTTTGGATCTTCTGCTCATTTTTTTAAACTGGGTTATTTGTGTGGGGGCGGGGGTTGGTATGAAGCTGTATGAGCTGTTTATATATTTTAGTTATTAATTCCTTGTTGGTTATATAATGTGCAAGCATTTTCTCCCATTCTGTAGTGTGTGTGTTTTTTTTTTTTTCCCATGGTTGCCCTTGCTTTGCAAAAGCTTCTAAGTTTAATTAGGTCCCATTTGTTTCTTTTTGGTTTTATTTCTTTTGCCTTTGGAGATAGATCCAAAATTGTTACAATTTATGCCCAGTGTTCTGCCTGTGTTTTCTTCCAGAAGTTTTATGGTTTCTGGTCTTACACTTAGGTCTTTAATCCATTTTGAGTTTGTTTTTATATATGATGTGAGGAGATGTTCTAGTTTCACTGTTTTGCATGTAAACTGTCCAGTTTTCCCAGCACCACTTAAGAGACTGTCCTTATGCCTCCTTTGTTGTAGATTCATTGACTTTAGACATACGAATTTATTTCAGGCCTCTCTATTCTATTTCATTGATCTGTGTGTCTGTTTTTGTACCGGTAGTTTGCTGTTTTGGCTGCTTAAGCTTTGTCGTATAGTCTGAAGTCTGAGAGGGTGATACCTCCAGCTCTGTTCTTTTTTCTCAGTATTACTATGGCAATTCTGGGTCTTTTGTGATTTCATTTAATTTTAGAACTGTTTGTTCCAGTTCTGTGAAAAATATCATGGGACGTTTTGATAGGGGTTGCACTAAATCTATAGATTGCTTTTAACAATATTAATCCTTCCCATTCAAGAGCACAGTATATCTTTCCAGTTCTGTGTATCATCTTTAATTTCCTACATCAGTGTTTTATAGTTTTCAGAGTATAGGTCTTTCTCCTCCTTGGTTAAGTTTCTTCCTAAGTGTTCTTCCTCCTGTGATTCTAAACAGGACTTTTTAAAAAATTTCTCTCTTGAATAATTATTAGTCTGTAGAAAAGCAACACATGTCTGTATATTAATCTTATATCTTTCAACTTCACTGAATTCATTTATTGATTCTAATAGTTTTAGGGTGGATACTTATGGGTTTTCTATATGAAATATGACATCTGCAAATAGTGACAATTCTACTCCTTCCTTTCCAGTTTGAATGCCTTGTTTTGTCTGATTGTTGTGGCTAGGACTTCTAATACTATGGGTACTGAACCATTCCTGGATCTTTGGAATAAATTCAACTTGATCATAGTATGTGATCATTTTTGCATATTGTTGGATTCATTTTGCTAGTATGGAAAGTCCCTTACAAATGAACCTTTAAGTTGTGAACCTTCAAAGATGCAGACGACCATTCACATGTCCAGTCGTGTAAGTGAAGTGAAAGTTGCTCAGTAGTGTCTGACTCTTTGCAATCCCATGGACTATACAATCCATAGAATTCTCCAGGCCAGAATACTGGAGTGGGTAGCCTTTCCCTTCTCCAGGGGATCTCCCCAACCCAGGGATCCGAACCCAGGTCTCCCTCATTGAGGGCAGATTCTTTACCAGCTGAGCCACAAGAGAAGCCCAAGAATACTGGAGTGGGTAGCCTATCCATTCTCCAGTGGATCTTCCTGACCCAGGAATCGCACCCTGGTCTCCTGCATTGCAGGCAGATTCTTTACCAACTGAGCTATCAGGGAAGTCATGTAAGGTGTGAGTGAAATTGTAGCTTGCCCTCTCTCTCCTATTGCTGACAGTCTTTCAGCTCCAGCGTCTCCCACATCTCCTCCCTCCTCTGCTCAGTAACTCTTCTTCCCTGTTCACCTGATGCTAGCCCCTGTATGCCAGCTATTGTACTATTGTACTTTTCAAAGTACTGTAATATAAGACTAAAAATGTTTTTATTTTTGTGTTGTTTTTTATGTATTATATGTATGAAAAGTGTTATAAAGCTATTATAGTACAGTACTATATAGCTGATTGTGTTAGTTGGGCACCTACACTAATTTTGTCAGACTTTAGAAGACATTGGACTTAAGAACACACTCTCCAAACAGAACTCATGTAAAGAACTCACTGTATCTTGGATATTTTTGGATCTATATTCATCAAAGATATTGGCCTATTAATTTTCTTTCTTTGTAACGTCTCTCTGTTTTTGGTATTAGAGTAATGAAGGCCTTATAGAATGAATTTGTGAGTGTTCCATCCTCTTCAATTTTTTGGAAATAGTTTGAGGACAGATGTTAATTCTTCCTTATATGTCTGGACCCAGATGACTCTGCATACCAAGATAGAATCTTTTCTCCAGTCTTGGCCACCCCAGATGCAGTGCCATGCTGTGACATGGAGTGATCGGGGCCAGAGTTGACTCAGCTCATGTTGGAGCTTTACAGCCCACAAGGGAGTCATGGGAAAGCCAGCATCCTAGAGCAGACCTCTCTCCACCCTGCCCCAGGGCAAGCCATGTGTGTTTCTCAGAAGTAGAGTTCAGGCTTCCCACAGTCCTTCTTTTGGTCTCAGTAGTCTTCCGAAAAGCCAGATGGACTGAGACACCCAACATGGTTCACTCCCCAAGGCAACTGTCTACCCTTGTAATCTCTTTCTTCTGAGTTTCCTCCTGGAGGCACAGATCCCAACCTGATCGCTTTCCTACTCAGTCACCTGAGTATCTTGCTTATAGCCTTAGTTGTAGAGTCCTTCTGCCAGCTTCTGGTTAGTTTTCAGTGAGAACTGTTCCAGATATTGACATATTTTTGATGTGTTCATGGGAGGAGATGAACTCTACAAGCTCTTACTGTACCATCTAGATCCAAACCCTCAATGTTTATTATTTTTTAAGGATATTGTATTTAGTAATGAGGAATCCAGTTTTAACTGTAATTTGCTTTCACAAGTAAGACTGTTTCTGTAGGAGACTGCAGGGGTGTGGGTATGTGTGAGTATGGATTTGAGTGTTTTAATTTTATTTATTTATACTGTACTTTCTTTCACAAGAGGATTTGAGGTGATAGACTCTAATATTGATTCTGACAGTGGATATGATTTTATGCAACACTCTTTACTCAGACTGAAATGGGTGTTAATGACTTCCCCTCTGAGAAGGCTTTTGATTCAGACAGAATAAAATGTGTGATTTGAAATATACAGTTAGAAGCTCTCTTATCCAGACTGATCTAAACTGATAATCAAGAACTGGTTAAAGTATCTTGTCATTAAAAAAATAAAATATATACCCTAAATAATTTGAGTTAAAACATACAAATGATACTGACCTTTTGATATTGGTCCAAGGCCTTTTCTGTGAGTATGTGGCCACTAGTCAGAGTTCTGTATTACATTTCCTGCATAAAACACAGTCCTTACTTATGATTTTCAGCTCCCATTTCCTTGAAGTGGAACCATAGTTAAAGACCCTTGAGGAGCCATCTTCCCCATTCCCTCCCATTCCTTTAGAGTTATCTAACCTAAATCTAATTCCACAGCAGTTTGTTTTTAGTGACTCTTTTTTTCTTGGTTTCTTTGAACCCATCCCATTTAGTTTTCTTTAGAAATAGAAATTCCCCTTTCAGGTTCACATTTCACTCATTAGTGTCACATTTAACAAGATTACTTAATGATAATAACAAGTCTGATTGCCTTAGTGCAGAATTATGAATAACCAGAAATGTGCAGATGTGCCAGAGAGCAGTCGGCCCCAGTCATGAGCATCAGCTGCCCCAGTCTTGAGCAGCAAGGGTATAGTCTCGTCATTCCATTGTTGTATCCACCAGGCATGGATGCTGACTGTGTAGACAGCTTTAATCCTTGTCTTGTATTAGGGTGACGAAGAGTCAGCTAATCCTAGACAATTAAGTGGAGGTTAATTGAGAGAGTTTTGATCGTAACTATATGAAATTTTGTTTTGAAACCAGCTAAACACTTGTCTTCATTTGTGACTGCTTGATTTTTAACTTGTATTATACCATCAGCCCCTCTTTTGGATCAGTTATATGGCAAATGTTATTATTTCTGTCATGCTTTCTTTTTCTTCATGGCACTTATTTTTCACTGGATTTTGTTTACTTACATATTCACTTAATATCTGTCAGTTTCTTCCACTGCTGAGTAAACTCCATGAGGCCTGGGACTTGAACTGTGGACCTTTGTATCCCCAGAGCTCAAAACAGTGAATATGGAGAGTGAGAGAAATGTGACTGCTTCTTTCTAGCGNTTTTTTTTTTTTCCCATGGTTGCCCTTGCTTTGCAAAAGCTTCTAAGTTTAATTAGGTCCCATTTGTTTCTTTTTGGTTTTATTTCTTTTGCCTTTGGAGATAGATCCAAAATTGTTACAATTTATGCCCAGTGTTCTGCCTGTGTTTTCTTCCAGAAGTTTTATGGTTTCTGGTCTTACACTTAGGTCTTTAATCCATTTTGAGTTTGTTTTTATATATGATGTGAGGAGATGTTCTAGTTTCACTGTTTTGCATGTAAACTGTCCAGTTTTCCCAGCACCACTTAAGAGACTGTCCTTATGCCTCCTTTGTTGTAGATTCATTGACTTTAGACATACGAATTTATTTCAGGCCTCTCTATTCTATTTCATTGATCTGTGTGTCTGTTTTTGTACCGGTAGTTTGCTGTTTTGGCTACTTAAGCTTTGTCGTATAGTCTGAAGTCTGAGAGGGTGATACCTCCAGCTCTGTTCTTTTTTCTCAGTATTACTATGGCAATTCTGGGTCTTTTGTGATTTCATTTAATTTTAGAACTGTTTGTTCCAGTTCTGTGAAAAATATCATGGGACGTTTTGATAGGGGTTGCACTAAATCTATAGATTGCTTTTAACAATATTAATCCTTCCCATTCAAGAGCACAGTATATCTTTCCAGTTCTGTGTATCATCTTTAATTTCCTACATCAGTGTTTTATAGTTTTCAGAGTATAGGTCTTTCTCCTCCTTGGTTAAGTTTCTTCCTAAGTGTTCTTCCTCCTGTGATTCTAAACAGGACTTTTTAAAAAATTTCTCTCTTGAATAATTATTAGTCTGTAGAAAAGCAACACATGTCTGTATATTAATCTTATATCTTTCAACTTCACTGAATTCATTTATTGATTCTAATAGTTTTAGGGTGGATACTTATGGGTTTTCTATTTGAAATATCATGACATCTGCAAATAGTGACAATTCTACTCCTTCCTTTCCAGTTTGAATGCCTTGTTTTGTCTGATTGTTGTGGCTAGGACTTCTAATACTATGGGTACTGAACCATTCCTGGATCTTTGGAATAAATTCAACTTGATCATAGTATGTGATCATTTTTGCATATTGTTGGATTCATTTTGCTAGTATGGAAAGTCCCTTACAAATGAACCTTTAAGTTGTGAACCTTCAAAGATGCAGACGACCATTCACATGTCCAGTCGTGTAAGTGAAGTGAAAGTTGCTCAGTAGTGTCTGACTCTTTGCAATCCCATGGACTATACAATCCATAGAATTCTCCAGGCCAGAATACTGGAGTGGGTAGCCTTTCCCTTCTCCAGGGGATCTCCCCAACCCAGGGATCCGAACCCAGGTCTCCCTCATTGAGGGCAGATTCTTTACCAGCTGAGCCACAAGAGAAGCCCAAGAATACTGGAGTGGGTAGCCTATCCATTCTCCAGTGGATCTTCCTGACCCAGGAATCGCACCCTGGTCTCCTGCATTGCAGGCAGATTCTTTACCAACTGAGCTATCAGGGAAGTCATGTAAGGTGTGAGTGAAATTGTAGCTTGCCCTCTCTCTCCTATTGCTGACAGTCTTTCAGCTCCAGCGTCTCCCACATCTCCTCCCTCCTCTGCTCAGTAACTCTTCTTCCCTGTTCACCTGATGCTAGCCCCTGTATGCCAGCTATTGTACTATTGTACTTTTCAAAGTACTGTAATATAAGACTAAAAATGTTTTTATTTTTGTGTTGTTTTTTATGTATTATATGTATGAAAAGTGTTATAAAGCTATTATAGTACAGTACTATATAGCTGATTGTGTTAGTTGGGCACCTACACTAATTTTGTCAGACTTTAGAAGACATTGGACTTAAGAACACACTCTCCAAACAGAACTCATGTAAAGAACTCACTGTATCTTGGATATTTTTGGATCTATATTCATCAAAGATATTGGCCTATTAATTTTCTTTCTTTGTAACGTCTCTCTGTTTTTGGTATTAGAGTAATGATGGCCTTATAGAATGAATTTGTGAGTGTTCCATCCTCTTCAATTTTTTGGAAATAGTTTGAGGACAGATGTTAATTCTTCCTTATATGTCTGGACCCAGATGACTCTGCATACCAAGATAGAATCTTTTCTCCAGTCTTGGCCACCTCAGATGCAGTGCCATGCTGTGACATGGAGTGATCGGGGCCAGAGTTGACTCAGCTCATGTTGGAGCTTTACAGCCCACAAGGGAGTCATGGGAAAGCCAGCATCCTAGAGCAGACCTCTCTCCACCCTGCCCCAGGGCAAGCCATGTGTGTTTCTCAGAAGTAGAGTTCAGGCTTCCCACAGTCCTTCTTTTGGTCTCAGTAGTCTTCCGAAAAGCCAGATGGACTGAGACACCCAACATGGTTCACTCCCCAAGGCAACTGTCTACCCTTGTAATCTCTTTCTTCTGAGTTTCCTCCTGGAGGCACAGATCCCAACCTGATCGCTTTCCTACTCAGTCACCTGAGTATCTTGCTTATAGCCTTAGTTGTAGAGTCCTTCTGCCAGCTTCTGGTTAGTTTTCAGTGAGAACTGTTCCAGATATTGACATATTTTTGATGTGTTCATGGGAGGAGATGAACTCTACAAGCTCTTACTGTACCATCTAGATCCAAACCCTCAATGTTTATTATTTTTTAAGGATATTGTATTTAGTAATGAGGAATCCAGTTTTAACTGTAATTTGCTTTCACAAGTAAGACTGTTTCTGTAGGAGACTGCAGGGGTGTGGGTATGTGTGAGTATGGATTTGAGTGTTTTAATTTTATTTATTTATACTGTACTTTCTTTCACAAGAGGATTTGAGGTGATAGACTCTAATATTGATTCTGACAGTGGATATGATTTTATGCAACACTCTTTACTCAGACTGAAATGGGTGTTAATGACTTCCCCTCTGAGAAGGCTTTTGATTCAGACAGAATAAAATGTGTGATTTGAAATATACAGTTAGAAGCTCTCTTATCCAGACTGATCTAAACTGATAATCAAGAACTGGTTAAAGTATCTTGTCATTAAAAAAATAAAATATATACCCTAAATAATTTGAGTTAAAACATACAAATGATACTGACCTTTTGATATTGGTCCAAGGCCTTTTCTGTGAGTATGTGGCCACTAGTCAGAGTTCTGTATTACATTTCCTGCATAAAACACAGTCCTTACTTATGATTTTCAGCTCCCATTTCCTTGAAGTGGAACCATAGTTAAAGACCCTTGAGGAGCCATCTTCCCCATTCCCTCCCATTCCTTTAGAGTTATCTAACCTAAATCTAATTCCACAGCAGTTTGTTTTTAGTGACTTTTTTTCTTGGTTTCTTTGAACCCATCCCATTTAGTTTTCTTTAGAAATAGAAATTCCCCTTTCAGGTTCACAGTTCACTCATTAGTGTCACATTTAACAAGATTACTTAATGATAATAACAAGTCTGATTGCCTTAGTGCAGAATTATGAATAACCAGAAATGTGCAGATGTGCCAGAGAGCAGTCGGCCCCAGTCATGAGCATCAGCTGCCCCAGTCTTGAGCAGCAAGGGTATAGTCTCGTCATTCCATTGTTGTATCCACCAGGCATGGATGCTGACTGTGTAGACAGCTTTAATCCTTGTCTTGTATTAGGGTGACGAAGAGTCAGCTAATCCTAGACAATTAAGTGGAGGTTAATTGAGAGAGTTTTGATCGTAACTATATGAAATTTTGTTTTGAAACCAGCTAAACANTGAGCATCAGCTGCCCCAGTCTTGAGCAGCAAGGGTATAGTCTCGTCATTCCATTGTTGTATCCACCAGGTATGGATGCTGACTGTGTAGATAGCTTTAATCCTTGTCTTGTATTAGGGTGATGAAGAGTCAGCTAATCCTAGACAATTAAGTGGAGGTTAATTGAGAGTTTTGATCGTAACTATATGAAATTTTGTTTTGAAACCAGCTAAACACTTGTCTTCATTTGTGACTGCTTGATTTTTAACTTGTATTATACCATCAGCCCCTCTTTTGGATCAGTTATATGGCAAATGTTATTATTTCTGTCATGCTTTCTTTTTCTTCATGGCACTTATTTTTCACTGGATTTTGTTTACTTACATATTCACTTAATATCTGTCAGTTTCTTCCACTGCTGAGTAAACTCCATGAGGCCTGGGACTTGAACTGTGGACCTTTGTATCCCCAGAGCTCAAAACAGTGAATATGGAGAGTGAGAGAAATGTGACTGCTTCTTTCTAGCGCTTGTTTCAGGCCAGTTTGACATTCTCACTGTTCCCCTACCAAGATTGAGTGATTCCTACTTTGAAGAAGAAAGGAGGACAGTGAGTACGTCCCATGGACCTTTGGAGCTCCTCTATGGGGAGCTTTGCAGTCCAGTTGCTAAATCTCCTGATTCCAGGGAAGGAGCCTGATGGTTCATGTTGGTAAACCATGCATTGGATCATTAACGGGGCTTTCTTCTTTGATTTTTGCCTTTAAAATGTCAGTTCAGAGTGGAATTTTTCTGCCTCAGCATTACTGATGTCTAGGGTGGATAGCTCTTTGTTGGGGGGAGGGGAACGCTGTCCCGCGTATCTTAGGATGTTTGGCAGTATCCCTGACTATTACCTACTAGATTCCTGTAGCAAGCATCCCCTTCACCCGCTTCCCAACCGCCCTCTGCCAAGTTGTGACAATCAAAAATACCTTCTGACATTGCTTAATTTCCTTGGGTGGGGGGAGTGGCTAGGCAAGAAAATAGTTGTCTTGTCTCTTCTCCCCAGTTGAGAGCTAACGATTTGGACTAGTCCTGCGGTGACAACAAGGACCCCAGGCCACAATAACAATGCTGTGGTAAATCCAGTCAATGGCTTTTTGAACCTTCATTTCTGGTGTTCTCTTTATGCCTGATTGTAATGTTCTCCAGACTTGTGCTTCACAGGCTTTATTCCGAGTTCAGCTAGTCCTGTGTGGGCTTTTTTGGCTAAAATTCCTCAGGACAGATTACCACTTAGCTTTTCTTTCCTCAGGCTGCCTGCAAGCCTCTTTCCAAGCTCATGTTTCCCGGTTGCCAGGATCTTAGGCTCTTGACTATATTGCCAGCAAGAAAAGAAATTCTCTCCCTGTGACTAACAACATGGCAGTTTGTTACAAGGCCATTTGTTACCTGTCCCCTTGCTCAGATGTGTGATTGAGGCAGCTGTCAGCCTTTTCTGCCTTTCTCCCCCATCTCTCCACGCCTTCCTGTTTTTTCTTTTCCTCCCAGTGTTTCCATGGTGGCTCCTTGCTGGAGCCAGAGGACAAGCTGCTGACAAGAATATCCTTTGAATATCTCTGCATCTGGACAGGGCCACTGGCACCCTCCATTGGCGGCTGAGCAATGCATGGCTTGCCATATTTGTCTGTCTCCTGTTTAAGGCCCAAGAATTTGAATCTGCTCCAATGTCAATGTTGTTGTTGTTAGGACAACATGCTGCCATAGTACCACAAGTCCAATATTAAACATGCTTATTTGGGTTCCATATATTAATATTTTGATTTGTTGCTTCTGCTGTTGCTTTCTTACACCTCACAACTGTGACACTGAGGTAAGGGACACATTAAGTCCATGATAAAAGCCAAGTAAACCAGAATATATAAACTGTATTTTAAAATTTTCTGTGTCTTAACCATTGCATAAATATATTTTTTTTCTAATGTTTTGTTGAGTCAAAGAATCCTTTGAGTTGGCCAACTGATAGTGGTTTATTGAAGCACATTAGGGTACCAATATTAAATAAGCAAGAAGTTGCACCTTAAAAAATCAAAGTGTGTCCTCCTGCTTGTCTGATCAGATAGCCATTGATCAAGGTGTATTTATGCCATGGAGACTTATGTAAGAGGAAAAACTGAGTATGAGGCATGGCCAGAAACCAATTAAAAAATATACAAGAGTGTTTTTTCAAAAACATTTGAAGTGTGAAATAGTATAATCATTGTCATTCGTGTGTCAGGTAACATCAAGTTACTGCGAATGTTTTAGTAAAGTCAGTCTTTAGGGGATGAAATTTGATGTGCACTCTGAGGAACATGTTAGATTTGAAATATACCAGGCTCAGGGTCTTCTTTCTCTCATGCCATTCTGCAAAATCACAGGCTATGGGGGAAAAGCATGCAGTTCTGTAACACAAAAGCATAAATTGTCAGATTGGAAGGTCCTCCGAGCACATCTACGAGTCCCTGTCTAAGTATTTAGCTAGGCAGAGGAGGAATAATCTAATTGAATTGATCCATTTCAATTACTGAGGCAGACACAATTGTTGGTAATGGATGAGGTTTGTTTTTTTTTTCCAATACCTCTTAACTTCATAAACTATGAAATTCATATCTTCAACATGTGCTTTACAGTAGCCGGGTGTCTATCCCCCCCTCCCACCCACTCAGCCATTTCAATATACATAGTTAATGAGTATTAAGTTAAAAAAAATAACCTTAAAAGAATCAATTTCATGGAGAATGCATCTAGTTAAGCAAGCCATTTAAACAACATTTTACTCGTGTGTAGCAGACCATTTTATAAGTTACTGATAGCTTTACAAGCCTGTGTTTCAGACAAGCTAATTGGCTGTCTCTGATGTGTTTGGGGCTTTCACTCATTAACTCTCCTTCCTGTCTAGTACATACTTGACTAGCTCTCATTCATATAGGTAGGACTAAACAACCATATTCTCTTGCCAGGAGAAAGTTTTTCATAGATAGATTTTTTTTCTACTTATAATATTTACCATCTTGAAATAAAAATAAATCGTAATGAGTATTCTCCCAAACATAGAGGATGCGGAAGCAAGTGTAACATCCTAGAAGTAGTTGGCATCCAAAATGAATGCTGTTTTGAACGAGTGGAATAAAGGGAGGAAAGAAGAGAAAAAGGAAAATGGTGAGCTGTTGGAAACTGGCCGCCTCTTCAATTAATGGCTACGTTATAGATGTTATTGAAAAGTCCGATGCCTGCACCTGCATGCAAAGACAAGTGCACTGAGGCTTCTCTTTTTGCATATGTTAATGCTTTCCATTCTCTGAGATAAAAATTAGTTGCTTTATTTGGACATAGATTAAAGGAATAGCTCAAAACATAAGTGTCCTGTGGGTCTTGGGATTTCTGGACTGGGTTCTGTTTTCCATGATAGGCTGTTTACTTTTCTGTTTGCAAAACAATTCACTGCAGCTGCCTGCGGGCATTTGTATATAATAGAGTTTAAATCACTTAGGCCTACAGTTTTGAAACTGTTCATGAAGTCCCACCTTCTAAACCTTAGCCTAATTAATTGTGAAGAGTGGTAACTTCTCTCCAATATTTAGTCTCTCTCCTTTACTAACATTTTATTATTTTTTTTCACTAGCATTTTAATATGGGATGAAATATACTACATATTGTGTTGCCCTTATCATTATAGTTTCATTGTACTGAGTACACTTATGTCTGACATTGTACTGGGTACATTAGAGGATACAAAATCATTTTGTCATTGTCTGTACCCTCAAGGAACTGCCTCATACGTATGAAAAAAAATTAGAGAATAATTATCCAAAATCTGTGTGACCTTAGTAAAACTAGAAGATCCTAGTGAATCTGGGTGAAAATGAAATTCACATTAGACTCGTGGACCTGCTTCATCCCCAGTGAGTCTGAATATCTTAACCTATTAATTTATATAATTATTGATAATGTCTGTTTTAAAGAGAAAGTAATGGTTCATATAACTGAATTCATAATTGTCAAAAAGCAGAAGAAACTCAAATGTCCATCAGCTGGTGAACCTGGATAAACAATATATAGCATATCCATATAATATAACATTCAGCTGTAAAAAGGGATGAAGTACTGATGCGTGCTGTACATGGTGAACCTTGAAAGCACTATGCTAAGTGAAAAAAAGCAGGTATAATTTAATTTAAAATATGTAAGTGATCAGAATTGGCCTCCTATGTAGAGAGGTATAAGAATTTAAACTTATAAATAGAATATTACAGAACTTGAGAGTCATTGAATATATAAATTTAATGGAAGAAATTTTTAAGAATTCTTATTGAAAAAAAAAATCTTAACTATTTCAGGATGATTGATTCTTAGACAGTCTAAATGCTTAAAGAGAAAACTGAATATATTACATTTATAAATGAAGTTTTGAAATGGACCTAAACAGTAATTCAAGTTTTTTGAATGTATTTGTTAAAACTTAACAAATGTATAGATAGAGTATTAAGATTTTTAATTAACTATAATAGCTTCAACAAAAACTACATTTCAGATACTATAAATTTAATAAACAGTATAGTCTCTTTTAAAACTGCAAAGTAACAATAACCGGTATTTCTGTGCACTAAAAACCATCCTAAGAACACCAAAATCCCTCAAACTGACAGGTTACCCCACACGCTGGAGATCCCGTGGCCTTTAGGAAGTCTCTGCATGAAAGAAACCCAGGCTGAACACAGAGAGGAAAGAAGTAGTGCTTTGCTGAGAGATGACCCTCTGTCTGCTAGACCACAATTGAAAACATCTGAAATTATAAGTGGATCTTGGCCAGGTTATAAAAGCCAACTTCTCTGTCCCCCTAAAGTGTGAGGCACAGTGGAGAGGAGGAGGGCTGGCAAGCCAGGTCACACTGAGGCCCCTGCCAAGGGCTCCTCGAGCCTCTGCTGGACAGAGCAGGAAGCTGCAGGAGGCTGTAGCCAGGGCTTGGCAATTTTTTTTCCCTGAAGGCCCAGATAGTAACTCTTCTAGGCTGTGCAGGACACACTGTCTCTATGGAAATGACTCACTTTTGCCATTGTATCATGAAAGCAGCCATAAATAACTGAATATGCATGACTATGTTCCAATAAAACTTTATTTACAGGGAATTCATAGTGCCTAAGTGCTGAGGAGGCAACCAGTGGTGGCTGCTGTGACCAAGGTCACTTTGAAAAGTTTCTTCTATAACATTAAGGCTTCCCATTGAGATGACAGGAGGACATCTCCTGCATCTTCAGAGGTGATCCTCTCCACCTGTGGATGGAGGCATTGGGGGTAGAAAGCAGGACCTGGAGCAAGGCCTGTGTGCAGGAATCACCCCAGCTGCAGCGGGCCGGGTAGGATAACTGGAGTAGAGAAGGATATAGATGGAGAGACTGGGTATATATTTCATTGCTCCCCGAAAACAGGAAGCACTCCTGTCTAAATCTATGCCTTTTACTGTGATGATCTGCTAGGAAGCTTTGGGGCTAAGCCCCAGGTATATCAAAAAAGAGAAAACAGATGTAATTTGCTCTGTAATTCCACGTTAACAAATTAAGCACAAATAAGAATGTTTTTCAGATCCTAAATCTCACTACCAAAGCAAATGGGATGATTTTATTTGGCTCTTCTGGGGAAGGCTAAATCCTCCTGTGCAGTGAAATACCGGATCTCTATATAATTACTATCACAACATATAGCATTCTGTACACGCAGAGGTTACAGCCTGGGCAAGAAGACTTCTAATAAGGGTGAGGCTCAATCACAGGTCATAACCTGCAGTCATTTGTCTGGTTTTTAATTATCCAAGGTCAGACATGCCGCACTTTGCTTAAGAAACAAGCCATATTATCAGAACTACACTTTTTTTTTAACACCCAGTGTTCTTGAAACCACTTGTCCATTATAAACATAAACCCCAAAGTAATATTGTCATATTGGTGAGCATCAAGTTGTCATTTTCTGGTCCCTATTACAGTAAAAATAAATAATATCTATTCTATGTAGTAATATCTTCAGGACTGTGGCAAATTGGTTTTACTTGTGTTGCTTATTTCTACCTTTAATGACACATTTAGTGCCTTTCTAAGAATCCTGCAAGTAGTACAATGAAAAGGAGAACAGCTGGTGCTGCTCTCTCTAGACTAACCTTTCTTTGAACCAGCTGCCAAGAATGCACTCCAAAGAATCTTAATGATGCCCGGCCACTTCATCTCCAGACCTCGTCCTGGAGCCATGGCTTGGGCAAAATTCTTTTTGACTTTGTTGAAGGTTACCAAGTGAAACCTGTTCCATGAACTTCTGCAGTAAAAAAAAAGCTAAGCTGGAGAACCCCTTTGCAAATATTCATACAAGATGCATGTACTTAGTGATGTGCTAGAAGGCAATGGCACCCCACTCCAGTACTCTTGCCTGGAAAATCCCACGGGTGGAGGAGCCTGGTAGGCTNTAGACTAACCTTTCTTTGAACCAGCTGCCAAGAATGCACTCCAAAGAATCTTAATGATGCCCGGCCACTTCATCTCCAGACCTCGTCCTGGAGCCATGGCTTGGGCAAAATTCTTTTTGACTTTGTTGAAGGTTACCAAGTGAAACCTGTTCCATGAACTTCTGCAGTAAAAAAAAAGCTAAGCTGGAGAACCCCTTTGCAAATATTCATACAAGATGCATGTACTTAGTGATGTGCTAGAAGGCAATGGCACCCCACTCCAGTACTCTTGCCTGGAAAATCCCACGGGTGGAGGAGCCTGGTAGGCTGCAGTCCATGGGGTCGCTAAGAGTCGGACACGACTGAGCGACTTCACTTTCACTTCTCACTTTCATGCATTGGAGAAGGAAATGGCAACCCACTCCAGTGTTCTTGCCTAGAGAATCCCAGGGACAGGGGAGCCTGGCGAGCTGCCATCTATGGGGTCGCACAGAGTCAGACACAACTGAAGCGACTTAGCAGCAGCAGCAGCAGCAGCAGTAAGAGTTTAACAACCAATTCTCTAGAAAGAAAAAGTCCTAGTTTGGTACTCTTGCAGATTTCCATGGTGTAAATACTCCAAACCATGGCCAATGTCTTGACCCGTATGATTCGACATCCTTGTGTCTGGAGTTGGAAAGAGAAAGCACAGAGTCAATATTTAAATACAAAGGTTCTTCCCCAGTGTGACATGTAAATACAATGAGTGACTGCAGTAAGGAGCTAGATTGTAGCCAAGGCAAGTCCCACTCTCTTTTTAACAGTCGTGGACAATCTCCTACAAATTTTATAAGACAGTCAGGCTTTCTTTGCATCCTTTCTTAATTGGAGCCCTGGGGTAAATTTATCATCCAGACAGAACTTTTTTTTTTTTAATTGGAGAGAGAGAGAGTGAGTGTGTGTGTGTCTGTGTGTGTGTGTTAGTTGCTCAGTTGTGTCCAACTTTTTGCCTGTAGCCTGCCAAGCTCCTCTGTCCCTGAAATTCTCAAAGCAAGAATACTGGAGTGGGGTGCCATTCCCCTCTCCAGGGGATCGCCCAACCCAAGGATTGAACCCAGGTCTTCTGCATTGCAGGCAGATTCTTTAACATCTGAGCCACCAGGGAAACCTGTAATTGAAGCATAGTTGATGTATAATGTTATGTTAGTTTCAGGTGTATGGCAAAGTGATATATACACACATACATATTTAATGTGTGCATTAAATGTATACCTTTAATATATACACATATGTATATTCTTTTTTATAATCCTTTTCTATTATAAGTTATTACAAAATAACAAATGTAGTTCTCTGTACTACATACCAGGTCCTTGTTTATTTTATATATAGTAATATGTATCTATTAGTCTGAAATTTTAATTTATCCCTTACCCCCAGACCATACTTTTATCAAAGAGTTAAGAATCAATATGAACCTGTCTCAAAAAAACATTATTCATGCAGTTCTTTTTAAAGACCATGCAGTGGACACATTGCTGTGACGAAGAAATCCTATTGAATCCACTGAATTCGGGACAGTTACGTGAGTTGTGTTCTCTCGCATCATCCTCCAGCTTTCCCTTCTACCCAGCAAGTCCACTGACTGCGGTTTTTCCCAGCTTTCTGAATTTTGTGGACAGTCCTCACCCCGTTGTCTCTACCGTCCGTCTTACGTGTTGACCTGTCACTGTCAGTGTGGAAGGAGCTGAAGCTGTCAACCTAGACTCCATGAGTCCTGATTCCTTCACAAAAGATGAAGAAAGAAGGCGCCTTTATCCCTAAAGTTTTCTTTAACAATCTTCTACCAAGATTCTTCTTACTCAAATTGATCTCCATGATTTCAGAATTACTCCAAATAGTCATATCCCTCTTTATTTGAATCAGTTGCTTTTCTTCCTTTCAGCTGAGATGGAATCGTGGTGCTCTTGAGTGAAAAAGCCCTTAGTAAAGTGGTCAGCACTAACCTGTACATGGCCACCAAGAAGCCAGGAATGAGGAGGGGACTTGTAATCTGAAAACACAAATGGCGAGGAGCATTCCCTTGTCAGGCTGTTGTTTCTGTTTTGCTTTGTTCTTGTTTTACAGTATTCTCTTGAATCAGTGGGACCCTGTATGTTAGCAAGGGGAGTGCTGGCACAGGTAGCTCATTAGAGCAACACTCTCCAGGCTCGTTTAAGAAGTAGGGGTTGAATGACTGAAGCTATGGGAAGCCAGCTTTCAGGATGCAGATTTCCAAACCTCCTTATTCAGCTCCTCACCCTACCACATCCACCTCCAAGCGATAAGAGAGGTCCACTGTAATCGGCTAGTTTCCTGCAGAGAGAACATATGTACTGTGTGTAGATGGGGATCTGGGGAAGCAGCAAGGTAGAAAATATCCAGCTCCCTGGAGAAGGAAATGGCAACCCACTCCAGTGCTCTTGCCTGGAAGATCCAATGGACAGAGGAGCCCTGTAGGCTACAGTCCATGGGGTCGCAGAGAGTCGGACACGACTGAGTGACTTCAATAACAACAGTATGTGACTTAAAAAAGCAATCAAAAAAAAAGAAGAAAGAAACTATCCAGCTTCTATCTCTAGTGCTTAAAGTATGGAAAAATAAGCGAATCGCTCCAGACAGGGGCAAGAGATACCTGCAGGAGCAGGACAACGCCAGGTGATATTCTGGACATGCGAGGGGTAAGTATTCTTTTAGCTATAGCAGGGACTGGTTGGTACTAATGGCATTGCATTCGCTAGGAGTAGGGGGGGTGTATTCTAAGGTACACAACACAGTCCCACATATCCTAAAAAGTTGTCACACCTTGACAGACATGAATGTGGGTCAAAGTACTATTTCTTACAAAGCAACTCCATGTAACATGAGAACAGTAACTCCTTGGGTGTAGACCCTGCTCCCCGAAAGTATTTAAAGGAAGAGGAAGCCAACTCTGACCATGCACTCCTTACATGGTGTAATAACAAAAACAGAAGAAAATCAAGAAGCTTATCATTATAAATAAGATTTGCAGGTTTTTAAAAAGGAAAGACCTATCTACACAGTTCAGAAACTCTTTACATGGCTTCTAGAAATTTGGTCACAACAGGTTTGCAGGAATTAAAAATAAAATTTTTAAAAAATATTTATTTGTTTGGCTATACCAGGCCTTAGTTGTAGCACGTGGAATCTTTGTTGTGGCACATGGGATCCTTAGTTGTGGCATGCCAACTCTTAGTTGCAGTGTGTGGGATCTAGTTGCTGACCAGGAATTGAACCCAGGCCCCTTGCATTGGGAGTACAGAGTCTTAGCCACTGACCACAAGAGAAGTCCCCAAAATAAAATTTTGAACATGTTTTTTGAAGTAAGGGCAAGATAGGGGAAACAGTGAATATCATTATAACCTCATTAGAGGTTCGTTACATATGAAACAATTATTTTGTTACTTCTCCACTCAATAACACATGAAAGACATCTCCCACCCAACTAGAGGGTCTCCTGTGCTATGCAACATGTCACGGGTTTAATAGCTGCTACAATTAGCAGCAACGAGAGGGTACCGATTTGTCCCTGTGATATTAGGACTTTACAGTAAATGCGATGTGTGGTTAATAGAATGCAGTATTGCAGGTCACCCCACAGTTTTGTGAAGGAAGAAAGGGCCCTGATGACAGGCTAAAATAGGTTGGCAACTTATGGTGGCTTTGTTTTCCTATCTCTAGGGTGGATTCATGGCCACTGACAAATGCCCACTCTCTGTGGCCATCCCGAAAATAGCTCAATGACCACAGGTTGCCAGGCAGCTGTATTCTGATGTCATTGCCCCAAGTGCCATTGCCAGAAGCCAATGTGAAACAACCACCAGCTCCTAATTCCAGCAGTTTCCAGTTAGCCATGACATTTAAGCAGCTGATAAAGTAGTCAAAAAGAGTTGGGTTCATTTCTCTTGAGTCATTTTTTAAATGGTTATTTTCTTATCAAAATACCCATTTAAAAAATGATGTTCATCATAAAAAACAGATCCCTGCGTCATAGGCAGGTTTTTTAACCTTAAATATAATATGTAAGCATATGATTTATGTTGGTCAAACTTAAACACCTTTCTTTAAAATCATACTCTGGCATGTAGAAGGACAGAAAAAGCGATTGTGGATAAGTCGAGTGTGTGAGTAGGTAATTTTTATTGTAGTATTGGAGGGATTAATATAGGAAAACAGATTAATATAGGAAAACAAAATAAAAATTTTATCCTGAAGAAAAGTTCAAGACAGAACATTGTCTCCATCTTCCCCTCTTTTGTATTGTACCCTGTTTTTAGGAACATAAAACTCTGAATAGTGAAAAGCTATGTTCCCACAGCAAACACAGTCACTTACTGTACTTAAATATCATTGGAATGGCAAACTTGTTTTTTAAATATTGTAAATGTAGAGTGGTGTGGAGTCATTTGGATACCGGTAAAGTGAATATAGGAGAATTACATACCCAGTTAGGTTACAGGTCTGAATAATTGATGCTTTCGAACTATGTTGGAGAAGACTCTTGAGAGTCCCTTGGACTGCAAGGAGATCCAACCAGTCCATCCTAAAGGAAATCAGTCCTGAATGTTCATTGAAAGGACTGATGCTGAAGCTGAAACTCCAATTCTTGGACCACCTGATGTGAAGAACTGATTTATTTGAAAAGACCCTGATGCTGGGAAAGATTGAAGGCAGGATGAGAAGGGGATGACAGATGATGAGATGGTTGGATGGCATCAGCGACTCAATGAACATGAGTTTGAGTAAACTCCGGGAGCTGGTGATGGACAGGGAGGCCCAGCCTGCTGTAGTACATGGGGTTGCAAAGAGTCAGACACGACTGAGCGATTGAACTGAACTGAACTGAAAGTGAATATGGGAGAATTAGATACCCACTTAGGTTACAGATCTGAAAATCTCAGGTTACCCGCCATAGTTGTCAGCTTCACACCAGTAGGCTCCTTCATCTGGTGACCACCCCGTAATCAAAGCTTCCATTTCCTTCTCTTAGTTAATATTCAGCAGGAACAACTTCTGAAACCTTTGAACATCTTTATTATATTCCAAGTGTGCCTGCATCATAGACTGTATTTTCAGTTGCCTAGCAGCTAAAATCCTTATTGTCCTTTTGTATCTGATCCGTACTGTCAAATACCACGTTACAATATTTTGTAATTATCTACATCTATTCCTAACATTGTTTTTAAATTACCTGTTAATACGCTATTAGGATGAATTCTGTGAATTTTTAAATGAATCATTTGGCGGAAGTAGTGTTAGTAATATGCACATACTGTGTTAGCCTTGAATATTACTGGATTTCTTGCCACTAGTCCTCTTCCCAGTTATTAGCAATGTTTAAAATGCTGTTCTTTTAGATTTGAAGTTACACAGTGTGACAAGGGTACAACTTCCTTCCTGTACCAGATTCGCATCCGACACACTGTCCACTCTTGATGGGAGGCATCATCGATCAAATAGCATGTTGCATCACAAGCACACCTTCCCTCTGTGACACAACCTGAAGCCCTCTTTGTGGGAGAATCAAAGAGACTAGCCTCTGATTTTAAACTCCTTAGAGCAGCCAGCTCCTCCTCCTAGCTGTCGGTTTGAACATGCCCCCCACCTATCGCTCCTGCCAGCTCTTCTCGCCCCTTGCTGGCCCACCGCTCCCTTGGTCCACTGACCAGCAGCCCCTCCCTCCCTTGAGGAGGCAAACTGGGCTCTTGGTCCTGGTCTTTGCACAAGAAATTTCAGATTCTTATTGAAGTAAGTCATTTCCACTGCCCTCAAGAAACTAAAAGAATGAACCTTACATTTTCCATAAGGGAGAATTCCTCTTATTTGTAAAATACCTTAGCCAAAAATTGTTCTGAAGTCATGGCCCCATTTTCTGATCTGTAAGTGAGCTTCCCATTACTCTTCAGAATCAGAATTGAGAGTCCTTCCATTCTCAAGGACTTTTTGTGGTTGTTGTTAGGAGAAGTATTTATTATGAATTTGCAGACATCTCTTGAAGGACTTTTGGGACACACTTGAACTGTAAAGTGTTAGCATATTTGGGATTCCTAAAGTACCATAAAAGCGCAGTGTTATTTATATCTTCTTACATAAAAAATGTACACACATATTAATACCACTTCGAATGGAATATCTCTGCTGTTAACAGTAGTCTGGTACTTGTGATGATAAAGTCAAAATGAAACCACATTTGGAAGTGGCATAAGATTGGAACACGTTCTTTTTTCTGGGTCAAGGTATTAAGGGAACACCTTGGCAAGTGGTAAATCCGTGGCACATGGGATTTAACTCAGTTTGTTGACAAAGAACGTCTTTGAATAATACTTCTTCTGTTGTTGCTACTCACTATGTTTGATATCATGTAAACCCTGCTACCAAAATACAATATCCTGTTCTTGTGTGATACAGTGTGTGTGTATGTGTGTATGTAGCTTCATGAACTTTGTACTTTATCATACCCTTTGAGAGAAGCATCATCAATACTTTTGGAAACCATGATTATTTGATATTTATTTGCTGTCCAGAGTTGGTGATCCTGTATGCTGTTAGTCAGTATCCTCCCTCGTACACACGAAGAGTGACTTGTGACCAGTTCATAGTAGAATCGGTTTTTCCAATAGCACATGCTACACCCCACATAACAGTTATAAAGTCTTGATTTTTTTTTCTCCCTGAAAATTCATGATGGGGAGGAAAAGAAAGCTAAGAGACTTTATGTATGTATGTATATTTATATAAGTATATGTATGTATGTACATGCACTCGCTTTCCATCTCTTAACTAGAAACCACTTTCCCGGGTCTCAGAAACACATGCCAGAGACACATATTTAAATGAGAGAGACAAAGGCTTATTTAAATTATATTCTTTTGTTGTGTGTATGTTTGATCAAAATAATTGTCTTGTGTAATTGATAGTGTACATATTATTGGCTGTCACCAGTTCAGTAAGTTAGCAAGGTGATATAATGAAAGTCATTCTGCTAGAATTACTTTGATTCAATTGCAACTTTTTGGTGTTCTGCTGTGTCTTTTTGACCTGTGCTGTAGTACATATAATTCTTTCTCAGACTTCATCAGACCTCCCATGCTGTTAAGTGAATGGGTAGAATGGTAGCTTGCAAGCAATTCATTCACCCCTAAAGAAAACACTCGCGGGTCACAACATATAACCCATATTATAACCACAGCTGCAGATGGGTTTCTAGAAAGTCCTGAACATCAAGTTCACATAGCTTCTTAGAATTCCCCTACTTCATAACTCACAAAATTTCAGTAAGAGAAAGACTCTGATGTAATTAATAATCTGTTTCTCTCCCTCCCCCCAATTAAGGTCAAAAAATATTTTGAACTTGAACCACTTGCACGTGGAAAACGCTGGATTCTGCAGCCCTGCTCACTGGATGACATGGAGGCACTGAAAGACAGCTTCTCTCAGCTGATAAATTTGTTAGAAGAAAAAGACCATGAAGCTGTAAGAATGTGAAATCTGGTGAAGAAAATGGTTTCCCACAAGGCCTTGAACCTATCATGTTAGTTTCTCCTTTTAATTTTATTTTGGTATCAAGACTGTAATGGCTTCAATATCTAGTTTCTTCCAGTTATCTCAAACTCTCATTTCTCTGTTAAAGTGAATATTCTGTAAATCAGGTGACTTACCATCAGCATTACCGTCAAGTACACACTACTGAGAGAGAATTTATTCTCTGTTTACCACTAATTATCTTCACCTCATGTCTCTTCCTTCTGTTGTTCTAAGCAGCTCTTCTCTGTGCTAAAATGGATGGAATTTGTGGCTCACAGAAATCAATCCCTTATAGAGGACTCAGGGAGACTGAGAACTTTGGCTCATTTACCCTGGGTTTGGGGTGGAGTGTTGTGTGACTGGCATTCCCCATAATATGTGTATCATTTTTAAAGTCTCTTGGTGGCTTTATCTTATTTTTAAGTTTTCTATATACTGGCCTTACAGCATATGGGAAAAAATAAGCACCAAAAACTTGAGTTAATCACCTTATCAGAAAGGAATATCCTTGCCATAGTAAAATTGACTTCAAAGGACTTAAAGACAAGATTCCTAATTTTTTTTTTATTACATCTAAAGTCTCCCTCAGTTCCCTCTCCCTCAGTCCACTCTTTGTTAAGAGCAAAGATATTATTTCCATTTTTGAGAAGAGTTAGAGGAAATTTAGGCACAGTGCATGCGTCACTGATTACTATTTCATCAAGTCCTCAGATATTTTTTTAATGGAAAAATTACTCAACATTAAGTCAAGCTGCAGTATAATATGTTTCTGAAAACCTTTTTCTAAAAATCTTGTATCTGATTTAAATAGAGAAAGTAATTTTTAAAATAATAGACAAAACTTTTTAAAAACAGCCAGGTGAAGTATAGTTTATACTGGCTAGGGCTTAAGCTGGCGTGGATTTGACAAAGATAATAAAGGTAGAATCATCTGTGTAGTCATTCAGTAAGTGCTAATGTAGTTTAATGGAGTCTGTCAATGTCTCCATCCAGTAATTAAAGGTCTATCAGTATTTCTATTACAAACCTCTATTTTCAGGGGTTTCAGTATGCCCTTAAAAATGTGCTAAGGCTGCAGCAAATAATTTTAAGGCCTAGATTCAGTCTTTGGAACTGTTTTTTGTTTTGTTTCTGTCTTTTGCATTTAGTTTAAATGATAAAATTATACAGAGATAAATGTACAGTTTTACCAAGTTTTGGCGCCTCTGACTTTTTCTAAATCAAGAATAATCTATGGATATTGAAGTTAATGGATAAAATACCCTTTGGCACATTTTGTAGATTTTTGACCACTTAAACTACAAAGTGAACAAATGAGAGAAATCTGCTCCTTTCACCTGAGCAAGAAAAACATGTTTGGAATTTTTTTTTTCCATTGACTGATTCCCAAATACCACAGACTTGCATTCTATTACAAGGTGATATAATACCTTGTAATTCTCCAGAAGATATATGTCATTCAGATACAGTTTTTGTGGTTTGATCTTGTGGGTAAATTTTAAGGAAATCATTACCTTTGAAACATCGAACACTTCTTTTAAGCTTTCTTTCTTTCTTTTTTTTTTTTTTTTAAATGAAATGGATCAAAAAAGATTCATATTCAGATTTGGTCTGCAGCATCCTGGAATATTTTTAAAATGTAACCCATGAGCAGCACAAAACTTTTATTCCGATGACCACTTGCACAATTCCTGCTTTTATTTTGTCCTGTTGTGCTCATCTTCTATGAAAAATAAATGATTATTAGGCATTGCTTTCTCTGCAAGTTCATTAAATGTAGTATGTTGTCTTTTTAAGATACCGTAGCTGAGTGCTCCTAAGCCATCTGTTAAATGACTTCCCGTTGTCTGTGTGTGTGTTCATGTGTGCGCCAGGGATGGGCTTCTTCTCAGACCCACGACTGTCTGCAGTGTCTCAGCCGTCAGAATGAAAATATTATCAATCAGTACCCAACAACAGCTGTTTCTGACAAGTTTCTGTCTGACGCCTAATGCTTTACAACTGTCAATAAGGCTCCTTCTTTGTCTAGCAGTTCAGAGCTCGCCGTCTTGCTGCTTCCATGCGGCATCCTGTCCTTGTAACCCTAGAATTTGCTGTGTTTGGGAAACCCACTTCGGGGGAGGCGAGGG
>SJYA01002591.1:745680-828116 GCA_006410615.1 Neotragus moschatus
TGTGCGTGGTCTGTCATATTCCTACTTTCATGTAAAGTGCCACAGGTGTCTTAGTTTGCATATTCGAATATTATATAGGAAAAACAGTCTGTTATGTATTTCTTCACTTAGCTTCTTGTTATATTTATGGAAGTTACCAGTTTTTGTACCTTCTTAGCTCAAGCAGTTGCCTTTTTGTAATGGCAATTAATTTATATGACAGAACTTTGTATCTCCTGTAGTTTACAGTATCAGTTGCTAACTAACTGCCATATTGCCCTGTCTTTCTATTAAAAAATTCTGTATCTGTACTTAAAGGTTAACAGATTCATGTGGACAATTGCCAGGCAAGAAGAACTCGTTTTGTCCATGATTTATATGATTTCCACTCTCTTCAAGTGAAAATAAACGCTGAGTAGAATTGATGTTTTCAGACTGACTCCTTCCAACTTTAGCATTTGGGAGTCCCAGATTTCTGTTTACATTTGTGTTGCCTGTTTAAGTCTTCAAAATAAGTTCTGCCGCTCTTGGGTCAAAACAAATGATTAATTCACATTGCCTTTGAAGCCATTGTGAAAACCTTAAGAGACAAAAAAAGAAAGGAAAAAAAAAAGCACAAGGGTCTTTTCCAGTTGGTTTGTCTTCAGCAGCAATTTACTTTCATTGGAGCCATTCCTTCAGAATGAGTGAGCACAATCGAGACGTTAATGTCAGATGTCATCCTTCAATCAAAGCATAATTTTATAATATTTACTGTAAAAGCAACTTTCTAAGAGTAGCTGTTTGATGCAATGAATTTTGTCCTTTAATGTGGATTGATGCCTCAAAGAAGTAAGTAAATATTTTTAAGTGACTCAAGAGGAACGGGTCCATCCTTAAGGATAAGAGTATTCTGTAAAAGAAAAAGAAAAATTAAAGGATAGATGGATGAAGAAGCTAAAGAAAAAGGGTAGGGGAAAAATACATGATAGAAAATGAAAAATACAATCCCCAGCTCTTGTTTGGTCCCAACATTATCCTGACAAATTATTCAACTACACAGATAGCTTGCAACACCTCATGTCTAAGCTAGGAACCAACCAGCCTTCCTAGTTTTATTTCCAAGGTAGGCAATTAGCATTTACCAAATTCCTAAGCACTTCAGACATATCCAAGCAAAATGTGGACAAAGCTTAAGATTTGCAGCAAATGGGGTTTTCTTAAAACTGTGCAAATGGAATATTCAGACTCCAGTGGAAATCTAATATTCATGCCTGGCTTTATCCTCTTTATAATTTTAGAGTGCATTTTCATTAACCTCCTGACCTAATGGTGCAAACAGAAAGAAAAAGATATGTGGAGGGGGTGGGAAGTGGGAGTTCCCCTTGGGGATCCCTCCTTTTCAATGCATTTGGAGGGAAGGATAAAACTTTAGGAGAATGTAGATTCCCTGTCATCTTTTCCCAGCCTGGATCCTAGAGATCTGAAGTTCATGCTGTGAAATGCATTATCACATCATGTTGGGAATTCCTGGATCCCAAGGCTTCACAACTTTTGGTCCCCACTGAGTCAGCATGATTAAATGATTTGCATCTCAGGGTTAAATGTTTTCCAGCTTGGATGCACGGAGTGACTGATGAGCCCATTTTGGCACCCTGCCCCACCCCCCTTGGACTGATTTAGGAACATGAAAAGGATCCCTGTGAGACCCAGAAGCCTTAGATGGGATATCAGTTTCTCCTCCCCTTTTCCCATATTCTTTGAATAAAAAACTCTCCTTCCACCTACTGTTTCCTAAGAGCTGGAACTTCTGACTTCCCATCCAGAGCATTCATCTGTGTGTGACAGCCTCTTCATGAAGTGGTGTTCTGTGAAAACCAGTGCAAAAGATTTAAAAGGCACCAAGGATCTCTCCAATAGGCATCCTCCTTTCCTTACAAAAGAGGGTGAAGTAAAAAGTGCATGATTCTTCTATCACATTTTCTGTACATTCCCGTCTCTGCTCCATGAGGATGGCTCTGACCATTGGGTCCTGCATTTGAAAGGCCACCAACGATGTTCTTGGGCTTAGCTCACCCCAACATTTTTATCCTCTGCTCAAGTCCTCAAATTGCAGGGAGTTTCCATGGGATATGCAATTTGAATAATGAGAAGGAAATAGTTTGAATTTTCAGAAGGAAATAGTTTTAGGCTTTGTGGTTTAAAGCAGCTTCACTTACCATATATACTTTGTGAGGTTACTGGTGCCAGTTTGGCGAATAAAGAAAAGGACTTCTTGATTTCATGCCTTGCTAGGACAAGCCTGGTTTATGACCCAGTCTGACTCCTGACCCCGTACTGCTCCAGTGCACGTCTCTACAACTGTGACGGACTTGGGCATAACCATCAAGTGGCACTTTAAAGAAATGATCCTCTAGGGGGAAAAAGTGATCTACAAACTACCAAAGAATGATGAATTCTTCTTTTCCCTTCTTCCTTTATTCAAAAACCTCTCCCTCTTATTCTGATGTTCTCAAAATACTCTACAGAGATCGTTCATCCAAGTTCTTTTTTAGCAGCAACGTTACAACCGTGGAGGTGAGTTGACAGTATTGAACCCAGAGAGGAAAACCTGGCTCCAAACACACAGGACAAGATACATACTGACAAATGAAAACAAACCTTGAATAAGCATCAGATTCCCAGATCCTCCTCATTCCCGTTTCCTTGTGGCATACAGAGAGGTGGGGGAAGTGGTCATTTCAGAAAAGCCTAAGATGACTTATATCACAAGCAACCCTTCCAGAAGGTGTGAAATCCAGCCTAGAGTGCCACAGCCTTTACTGACAAGTGACTCACGGAGACATCAAAAAGACGTCAGACCAAACACAAAACGCCTGTAAATGATTGCTTTGCAAGCAGAGGAATGACTAGAAGACCTGATCTGATGCCTCCATGTCTGGACAGCTTACAGAAGACCTGGAGTGGCGAGGGGATGGAGGGCCTCTTTCAGACAGAGCCTGTGAAAAAGGCTGTTTCTAGAGAAAGAAGTAAAACCATGATCCTCACCTGAGATACTCCTATGGAGATACATGATTTCTGGCTGGTTTATGTATAGTATATGGAAAGGTCAGTCAGAAAAATGTGTGTCAAGGGCACCTGAAGGCCAGACTGGTATGGTGTGATATTAAATCATTAGACATATAAATAGAGTAAATTAAAAATGAAACGATTTGGTTAGAGCGGAAACTGCTCACCAAAAGGCAGAGACAGGAATGCAAACAACAAGTCTGGCTGTCATTCTCTATCATCTGGAGCAAGTCAGGCTTGGCTCTGGACCTTCTCCAGTTGTTTTACAACTTTCTAGTCACGGGGTGTTTCAACCCAACACTTTTATTAAGCTGCTTCAACAGGATTTTTCAGATGACAGTTTGTCAAGAGCCAACTTACCATGATATTTTTTTACAGGTTTTATCTCGCAGTTGAAACTTTTGGTTTTGGTAATTTTAGAATTTTATTTTCTCTGTGCATTTGGTATGTTTTTGCTGAACACCTACTGTGTTCTTGGTGTTGTGTTAGATACAGCACTCAACAGCGCAGTCTTGGTCCCTGTCTTTGTAGGACTTTCATTCCTGTGGCATTTGGTTAAGTTGGGTTATTTCTGTGACTCTAGAGAATGTTTTCCTATTTGGAGGGCATTTCTATAGTACAGTTGTAATTTGAATCTCTAGATTTTAAAATACTTTTTCTTGGTCCTAAATTTCTGGTTTTCAGCCCTACTAATGTCAAATTATCTTTTAATGCTTTATAGTTTCCTTTGAGCCCATTAATAAAACTAGAAATCTAACACACATAGGTTAAAAAGGCTTTCTCTCTTTTTAGTGTCTTTCTAAATAGGACTCTGTAAAACTAGCAGCTCTTTTCTGTTTTTCTGCTGTAACAGTGAAGCATGTGTCTAGCACACAAATTGCCTCCAAAGTGCAAAACCAAACTCTGTCAATCACCTACTGGTTTTTTTTTTGTTTGTTTGTTTTTTTTTAATCATTTCTGTATTCACAGAGCTTTACCTTTTTCTCTAGAACAGCATGGTCTCATGTTTCTGTCTGGTGATCTGATAAATGATCTATATTTGAAATGATGAATTTCCAAGAACATAATTCTTCTATGGTAGCAGTCTCTTGTGTTTTATTCTACCTAACAGTAAAAGATTATGGCATCTGGAGCTATCACTTCATGACAAATAGAAGGAGGAAAAGTGGAAACAGTGACAGATTTTATTTTCTTGGGTTTCAAAATCAAATCACTGAGATGGTGACTGCAGCCATGAAATTAAAAGATGCTTGCTCCTTGGAAGAAAAGCTATGAAAAACCTAAGACAGCATATTAAAAAGCAGAGATCACTTTACCAACAAAGGTTCGTATAGCCAAAGCTGTGGTTTTTCCAGTAGTCATGTGTGGACATGAGAGTTGGACCATAAAGAAGGCTGAGTGCTAAAGAATTAATGCCTTCAAATTGTGGTGCTAGAGAAGACTCTTGAGAGTGCCTTGGACTGCAAAAAGATCAAACCAGCCAATCCTAAAGGAAGTGAAGCCTCAATATTCATTGGAAGGACTGCTTTTAAGCTAAAGCTTCAATACTTTGGCCACCTGATGTGAAGAGCTGACTCACTGGGAAAGACCTTGATGCTGGGAAAGATTGAGGGCGGGAGGAGAAGGGGATGACAGAGGATGAGATGGTTGGATGGCATCACCAACTCAATGGACGTGAGTTTGAGCAAACTCCAGGAGACAGTGAAGGATAGGGAAGCCTGGCATGCTGCAGTCCATGGGGTCACAAAGAGTCAGGCAAAATTTAGGGACTGAACAGCAACAGTAAGAGCATCTGTAAAAATAAACAAACAAACCACAATTCACATGCTCAGACAGAAGGAGTCGCACATAAGCTATATAACCCATTGGATACCTACCTAGTCAGAGGCAGTAAGTTTCAACTGGGTTTCAGGATGTTTGCTTCTCATTGAAGATTAGAGATGCAAAGAGACCTTTTTAAAGCTACTACTTATTCCAAGATGGTACTTGGACAAAGTTGTTCCTTTAGCAGGAGTTAACATATTTTGGATTTACAGCACTTTTGCAAAGTCTATACCAACACCAGTTTTATCTCCCTGACACCTAAACACCTAAAGTCCATACCATTCTTCCCTCACCAACCCCAAGCCCCATGATAAGTGTGCCTCTCAGAGAACCATAAGATCCCCTGGGTAACCAGGTAGACTCACAAAAAAGAAATCAAAACAGAATCCTTTCTCTTTGCATTTAAGTCATCCCAGATTTTTAGGTAAAATAGCAAAATTCAGTAAAGTCACATAATCGATTAATTACCATGTGTGGTTTCTACTTTAAGGTTCTTCCCCTAGTGAAATAATGGACATGGGCAGGGATCATCAATGTCTGCTAGCATCACAAAGAGAGAAACAACCAGGCATTATCAAGTCCTTTAAACCACCTGTGACATATTCTAACCTCCAAAAATTGAACCAGAGTCTGATCAAACCTCTGGATCTAACTAACGATTTGCAGAAAATACAGGAACAAAGGAGTTTATTAAATCACACATGGTGATTTAATGCAGTGATTAGCATCCAAACTATTGGAAACTCAACTTGACATATGAGTTAGTTTATTAAATAGGTGGCAGAAACGGAAAAAGGAATAGAGGGAGGAAACCTGTAGAGTGAGTCTTAAGAACTGTATCAAACAATTGCAGAATATAGACCCTTCTTGGATTCTGGCTCGAACTATCAAAATGTAAAAGGATAAAATTTGAGACATGGAAGAAATTTAAACTTATTAAATGTATCAAACTTATTAAATATACCATGAATGAAGGAAGCATTGATTACTAGGATATTTCGGTACAATAATGGAATTGTGGCTAAGTATTTTTCCAAGGAGACCTTACTTACTAGTGACATATACTTATCTATTAGTGAGACATTCATAGATGAATTATTATGCTTGAGATTTATTTCAAAATAATAAAGTGTACAGAGAAGAACAGAAGTAGGAGAGGATATAGATGAAACAAGATTGGCCATGGGTGACAATTGTTCAAGCCAAATGAAGAAAGTACGTGATAATTTGCCTGCCTCTCAATGTATAACAGATATTTTCCCCAAGAAAAAGTGTTTGAAGGAGAAAAAGAAAGAAAAGAGAAAGTGAAGATAGTGAGGAAAAAGCCACAGGATAGAAGAAATTTGCAGCACAAAACCAAGTCTGTTGCCACAAAATAATATATTCAGAACTACTCAAATCAAGAAGGAAAAAAGAGTAATTGATTTAATGGAAAAGTTAGCAAGAGTATTGTGAGATGCTATCATTAGTTCGGTGCACTCATCAGAATACCTGCAATTAAAAACAATACCAGGAGAAATAAAAATTTTTTTAATGTGTGTCAACCTAACATGTTAATCAGCACTGAAAATCTGTGTCCTGATTCCAAGGAACATGGTCTAGTGGCTAATCCCCCAGTTTTTGGAGTCAACCAGAAGCAGCTGATAGTTCTGTTCTACTTCTTGTTAATCACATGACTCTGGAGAATAGTCACTTAGCTGTGTTGCAGTTTCTTCTCCACAGTTAAGGTAAGATACTTACTTCAAAGGACTTTCATAGGGATTAGATAACATGTGTCATGTGTAGAAAGTGCTTCTCATGGAGCCTGGCACCTAGAAAACATTCAGTAAGTGTCAACATTGGTTCCAGAAGACAACGATTGGAGCAGTTTTCCCTTTGCATTTCTTAGGCAGAAAGCTCTGCAAGAGCTGAGAAAGGTTGAAAGGTGTAAATGGTGAGGTTTTACAATCAAGGAAGTTCCATAAAAACCCATCCTCACCTGGTCACAGAGTTTTTCTAGACTAGGTTAGCACCCCTCGAGTGACCTGTATGGCTTCAGTCTTGTCATTCAACTGCCCATTCATTTATTCATTCAGCAGCACCAATTGAATGTATATTATGTGCAAGGCACTGGGCTGTGTGTACAGGTGCTGTGCTCTGCGTAGTCGCTCAGTCATGTCTCAACTCTGTGACCCCATGGACTGTAGCCCGCCAGGCTCCTCTGTCCATGAGGATTCTCCAGGCAAGAATACTGGAGTGGGTTGCCATGCCTTCCTCTAGGGGATCTTCCCCACCCAGGGATCGAACCGAAATCTCCTGCATTGCAGGTGGATTCTTTACCAACTTAGCCACCAAGGGTACTGGAGAGAGGTAAAAATCAGTTTAAAAAATAACCTGATACAGCCCTCAGAACTAAATATTGGCTAGTTAAATCTTTATTTCTTCAGAAGTCACTGGGTTTTTTTTTTCTAATTTGTGTCCTCATTAGCTCATGATCACAGAAACAGTGCTTACGCCCGTTGTTGCTTTTTCCAGTAACTCTTTATAGCACTAAATACAGGGAAGTTTCATGAATATTGCTGACTGACTGATAACTTCAAGTTAGAGACAAAGGTTTAATACACTGTTTTCATAGGGCTAGGATTGTGTGAAAGTGAACTTTATCATCAGTGGTTTAAAAAGTGATTCACTTTCATTACGGAAAATATAATGACTATATAAGAGAGAAAATAGAAAATAACTATAAGTTTAGAAAGAATCATATTAAAGTGGTATGTAACCTTTTACTCTCTTTTCTACAATTTTACAAAAGTGAGGCAGACTATGCATATTGTTTTAGAACATGCTTTTTGTTTACTAATATATAAGGAGCATTTTCCCATGTTGTATATTTTTCCCAAAAACATGATATTAAATGGCAGCCTAGCACTTACAAGTATCTTTATTTATCTAACTCATCCTCTGTTGGATATTTGGATTTCTGTCTCAAATGTCTTTGTAGAATATTTGTGCACATTTTTTGTTGACTTCCATAACAAGCAAAATGAACAGTCTGAAATGAAATTGGGCTTCCTGGGCAGCTGAGCTGGTAAAGAATCCACCTGTAATGCAGGAGGCCCCAGTTCGATTCCTGGGTTGGGATGATCCCCTGGAGAAGGGATAGGCTTACCCTCTCCATTATTTTTGGGCCCCTGGAGGCTCAGACAGTAAAGAATCCGCCTGCAATGTGGGAGACCTAGGTTTGATCCCTGGGTTGGGAAGATCCCCTGAAATTACAGGGTCAAAAGGCGTAAATGCTTTTAAGGTTTTAAAACATATTCTCAAATTGCCCTCCCAAATTCTTATCAACCCACAACTTTAAGCAATGAGTACAGGTCATGTCCCATTTCTCTGTTACCTTGTGAACTGAGCTTTTGAATTCTTTTAATCTATCTTGATTTAATAGGTAGAAAACGAAATCTTGCTTTTGTGATAATCTGCCTTTTAGCAAGACTTTAAATACACCAAACAACCTCAGTCATCACTTTTTGAAAAAGTGGAGGAAATGATCACTATTTAATTCTGTTTGCTAAATTGTTTAACTCAGACACTTCCCTTCTACTTATTATATGATGTTGACCATGGGGAAGATATGCAATGTATATGATGTTTATTTTGTGGGGTGAAAAAATTTGTAAATACCATGTACTTACCAAGAATCCATTGTGTAGAAAGAAGTGTGAAGGGGGGAGCAGGAAGGAAAGACATAGGAGACACACAAAAGAACCAGGATCTCATGTTACTCTCTTTCCCAGAAGGAAAGAATGAAAACACAAATGGAAAGATAGGGTCAGATTGTGGAGGGCCTTGAATGCTAGGACAAAGAACTTGAACAATATCTAGGAACCAATGAATGTTTTTAAGAAGAGGAACATAATCAAAATAGCTATTTAGGAAGAGTAACCTGGGGAGGTCTGAGTTAGAAGAGAGAAATTCTAAGATGGTTACAGATAACATTGTGGAAGAATAAATGTGCTAAAATGAAAGATATATTAATAACAGAAAAGCATTTGTCAATGGGAGCAATAATTAAATTACTGAAGGTAAACTGAGGGCCCGAGGTATTGGAGAACTATAGAACTAGAAAACCAGCCTTCTTGCCTTTATTGCCTGCCTGTCACCCCAGAAGCCCGTTGTCTGGAACAATGAAGACAAGATTGGATGCCTCCAGAGGTGGCCTCTGAATTTCCCTGATGCAGGTGGATGAGTGGAGGTTCTGCAGGTTGCTGTTCCCACCCACGTGTGGAAAACTTCCAAAGATCAGAGGAGCCCCACAGGCTGCCCAGAAAGTGCTTCGCTGAATATACTCATCGCCTCAGATAAAAGGATGTAACCCATAACCTCACCAACAAATAAAGGTGGGGCAACTCCATTTCTGAGGCTGTATGGCTGGGCTGCTGTAGTAACTGAAACAATGTTTTTCAAGATGCAGTAGAATTTTACATCATCCACCTGGATGGCAAAACTCTATTCTGCTCTCACTAGCCGGGTGTGCCCATCCTCAGAGGGGCCGTGTGCCTGACTCAATGCCCTGCTCTCACCGTCTTAAAATTCTTAGTAATTTTATCTTTGAACTTGTCTTCTATAAGTGAAGACCGGTGCAGTAATGGAGCCAGTGTGGGCATCCTTGCCTGCCTGTTTATGTTGTAGTGTTTCTGATGCCCCATTTACACAATCCCAGTGGCCCCACAGCGTGTGTGATCTCAAACCAAGTACAAGGTCAGCATGTTAAGTTTATGTCTTGAGGAGATGCTTATATTTCTCAGAGGCCATGCTTTCCATCCAAACTTGGATTTGCTTCAAATACACTCAGAGGGCAAATGACGGTCTAAGAAATACCAACAATCAAGAAACAGGTAGGAGAGGATTAATAAGTATCCCTCTTCCTTTTTAGATTCTTGCCTGACACTCCCTGTGTAATAAAAGATTAATAGGAGAAAGACAAAGTTAATAACATGTATACCTCCTGTATACATGGGAGATACCCAGGAAAACTGAATAACTCCCCTAAGTGGCCCAAACCACTACCTTAAATACCATCTCCAGATAAAGACACAAGAAAATGGAGGGCTGTGGGAGAGAAGCCAGTTTATCAGGCAAAGCACAGGAAACCCAGGGCATGGATGGCATGCCAACTTCAGTCGGTTGATAAGAGTTTCTGAAGGCTTAGTCATTCTGCTCCTCCTGTTACACAGAGAGAGATACCCTTCCTGAATGGAGATTTTCTATTAATAAATGTAAATTTCTCTTATGAAAGCATAACTTCTCAATTTTCACGGCTTCTCCTGTATCTGCTATTTCTAAAAAATAACCAGACTAAAATAACCCTTCTACCAAAGAAACATATTTGGGGTGTCAAATTCTGCTCCCTTTCAATAACCTAATCATATTCTTTCTTATGTATTTTACTTTCATGTATTAGCCTACCACTTACACTGAAAATAATGACATAGAAGGAAGAGGAAGACAGGATAATCCATAGTTCCAGTTCTTTTTTACTACTCATCAGTAGCAGAAGGTAGAGAGTTGGTGGAATGCATGTGCATCAAGGAGTGAAATAATAAACAGGCGTGTTCACTTCTGTAAAGTCAAGTGCATTGACTGGGTTATGAAAGACAAATTGTGTAATTTCAGTGATTCTGCATAGAAGTTAAAGCTGGCACTCAAAACTGGCATTGCATAATATAACAGTAAAATTTATGTTAATCATTTTAATTTTTAATGTTTATTACTTGTAATGACATTAAACAGCAAATACAATCACCATGGCCAGTCAACATCAGGACCTTGGAAAAAAGGGAAAAGCTTTATATTAATGACATATTTCTCTACTTTTTTGAACAAAGGGCCCATTTCTTCATAATGCTCTGGATTCTCTGAGTTATGTAAGCAGCCCTACCCTCAATACACATATGGGCTCTGAAATTAACTGGGTTTGAATTCTAGTGTTGACACTTGCTGACCTTGGGCAAATTGTTAATCTTGCTAAGGCTCAGTTTCTTCATCTGTAAAAGGGAAATATTAACAATTCATGTCATATAACCATTGGGCTTCCCAAGTGGCATAGTGGTAAAGAATCTGCCTGCCAATTCTGAAGACATAAGAGGCACAGGATCAATCCCTGGGTCAAGAAGATCCCTTGAAGTAGGAACTGACAACCTGCTCCAGTGTTCTTGCCTGGAAAATTCCACAGAGGAGCCTGATGGGCTATAGTGCATGGGGTAGCAAGTTTGACATGACTGAGCACACACACACACAATTGATATAATCCATCCATACCATATAACCAGAGAGTCTTTATAAGGATTAAGTGCAATTCTATAAATAAAGAACTTAGCATCTCACCTGCCACATTGTTGTTGTTAAGTCATGTCCAGCTCTTTGGGGGCCCCATGGACTGCAGCCCCCAGGCGTCTGTGTCCATGGGATTCTCCAGGCAAGAATACCAGAGTGGGTTGCCATTTCCTTCTCCAGGGGATCTTCCCAGCCCAGAATTCGAACCCAAGTCTCCTGCATTGGCAGATTCTTTACCACTGAGCCACAGGGATACCAGCCACAGAACAGATGCTCCATCAGTTAGCTCTTACAGGGCAGATTGTTCGTTACTGCAGTCTCTCTCTGCTCCACCACGTGGTGATTCTGATGGAGACTTACTGTGTGACCTGCTGCTGCCTAGCTGACCCTCTCTCTCTGGCACATGCAAACTTCCCAAGGAAGGTTATTGCCAATAATTCTTGAGGGGTAGGCACTCCTGTGAGGCTAGTTGCTCATGAATCACTGCCATCTTATGGACTGCTGACACCAGTTAGGGCTTCCATCCTTAGGCCCATTAACTGTAGCCAGGATAGCAGGGTTACATGCTACAAAGCATATAGAACCCCTAGAAGGAAGCCCGTGGGGTGCAACAGTCTCTTTGACACTGCCAAGGAGGGGGCAGTGTAATGGGTAGGCACCTCAAGTTGCTCATCCAGGAAAAGGTCTGGCTGCCCTCTAACACGGTCTTCGAAATGTTTGAAAATCAAAAAAATGGGTCTTTTTGATGATTTGGTTATCTGCTAGGAATCAGAAAGGTGCACATGTACATTTCCTTTGACAGAACACAACCCTGACATCAGCCCTACCTTTGAAAGCACAGGAAAAAATTACATGCTGACATTGACAGGGTGTTCTTAACATGGAAAGCATTACTCCAGCAGACATCCAACAGGGCTTCCAAGGCTGTGTTCTACAGACTGGTGTAAAAACAAAATAGTCCTACAAATGCAAATTCCTGGGCCTTGCTCCTAAATCTACTAAAATCAGAATATGAGTGGGAAACTCATGAATCTATATTTTAATAGGGTCCCCAGGTGACTCTAACCATCTGCCTTTGAGTGTTTGTGGGCAGCAGAGGGCAGAAGAGGGTGAACAATGATGAAAGTGAGTTAGAAATAAGGACATTTATTTGTCTAGGAGCTGTTAAACCCGGTCTACATCACGCACGTTCTTCCTGACATTGTGGTTGGCCATTATCCTGGAATATGAGCTTACAGGTTCTCTGTAGTCTGGTGGTGCTGAGTTTACTGTGTCCTTCTCTGTTGAGATATAAAGGAGCCTTCTAGAAGTGGGATGAGGATCTGGATGAAGAAAGAGGAGCAGGGCCATAACTGAGGACTCTGAAGAAGACCATTTGAAGACTTGTGAGGGAAAGTCTTTAATATGCTCGGAGTCAGCAGGCATCAAACTACACTTATTCGTACACTTGGGTTCTAAGATGATGTTCCAGCAGGTACGAGGCAGGGTCGTTCTATGGAAACCATCCAGATCCTCATCTTAGATAGGTGTCTGTTCCCGAAATCGGTCTGCCTGAGATTACATCAGCTTCTGCTGCTTCACCTTCCCCTCCTTTTCGCAGCACCCTTCCTCCCACCTGAGAAAAGAAAGGCAGATGTCTCATCACCTGAGGCAGTTGGTGAGGCATGCAGTGACACAGGAGCTGAAAGGTGGGCATAGGCAGAGGAGGAAAAGCAATTGGCACAATATCTGCCACGGAAGGAAATCAGTGTTTTAACCACATGCCATGATGCACTGCAGTAGCTCCCAAACTTGTCTTGGAAGACCCCTGATAAACATCCTTTTGCATTTACTCTGGTCAAATGATCCAAACTGTCTGATCATCAAATAAGAAAGAACCGAGGATCAGAACTTTGAGATGAATTCCCTTTAGAATGCATCCGTGCCTCCCCTCTCCACTCCCTCTCCTCCCAGCCCCACTCTGCAGATGCCTGTCTCCTTAGCAGGGGCAGGGGCTGCTACCTCCTTTCAATACAGTACCTACAGTATGGGGCTGGAAAAGTCATCAAAAGCATTAAAGGTATGAGGGGTGTTTACTCCACATTCCTATCTAGTTGCTGCCCAATTAACATGATTTGCAGCTGAGAAAATAATACTCTCCTCCGTCAGAGATAAATTGTGTTCCCAAACTGTGAAACAAAGGGGAGAGGGCCGTTGATGTTTATAGAAGTTATGGCAAACAAATGCACTTCAAAAGGAACTGTGGTGAAAGATTCTGTTTCACAGGGGCCTCCCATTCCTCTCCGCCTCCTGAGACCCCTCCTCAGAGTCTGCTGGGTGTTTAGCCACTGGTCTGCTGCTTTAAGTTACAGTGCGCTGTGTGGAATTACCCTCTTCTGAAGTCTAGACCCGCCCTGCCCAATACAGTAGCAGCCGAGCACTTGAAAAGTGGCTGGTCCCAACCTAGGTGTGCTGTTAAGTATAAAATACACACCAGACTCCAAGACTTGGTACCCCCAAAATGTAGAATATCACTGATGATTTTTTTATTGATAACATGTTGAAATGATAATTTAGGGGGATATACCCGGTTAAAGCATTATTAAAGTTCATTTCACCTGTTTCCCTTTCTCTCTCTCTCTCTTTTTCTTCTCTTTCTTCCCGTTTATTTAGCGTGACTACCAGAAAATTATAAATGACACATGTGCCTCACATTTGTGACTTGCATTATATTTCCATCAGTCTGCCCGTCTAGACTGTGGATTCAGCAGCCTTGGGTGGAGGTTGATAGGAACCTGAAAGTCCAGTTCTGAATGGTAAAAGGAGTTGGGGAGATTTTGGACTGGCACTGACCCCTCTTGCCGAAAAGAGGTATATTTGTGACAATTGCAGCATGTGGAGCCCAGGCTAACAGATTGTAAACCTGCCTTCCTTCTGGTTCTAATACTTACTTAACCTCAAAGGAACTTTAAATTTAAACCAAATGGCATGTGAGATTTTAGTAGGCTGATGTATTGCTCTCCATTCAGCCATTTGAGAAATCCTACTGAGGTCTCCGCACAGCTGAGTTCCAGTCGCCGCCATATCCCAATGGAAGTCTGGCACAGCACTAATGAGCTGATGAGAGTTTCTCTCACTTGTTTGATATTAAATAGAAAAGGCTTTGAATTAAACGTTTACAGATAGTGTGAAAATTGGAAATGTGGGTTTTAGCTGAGCCAACTACGACAGATCCGAAGACTGCAGTTGCCTGATGGTAAGAGAACAATGTTTCTGACTCACATCACTAGCTCCACCACCAGTTTGGGTAAGTGGTGAATTCCTCTTTTCCAGTGGTGAATTACTCAGATACTGAGTCCACTGGGTTTGTTCCACTGTGGATACAGCTCTGTCCTAAACACCATTATTTTAGATAACAATTTACTAATCTAAGCCAAGAATTTAAAGCTTTTGGATTATGAGGCCGATTCCATTTGTTTTGTTCAGAGGTCGTTGCCAGACCTTGACATGCATCCCTCAAATAACAGCAACAGCAGCAGCAACAATAATAATAGCAGCAAATATTTATTGAGCACTTACTATGTGCCCTAAATATGTTAGGTCACCCAATCTTCAGCCCGATGTGACATAAAAGATTTTTCATTTTGTTCAGGAGTCTTTGGTTTTTTTAAGTTGCCCGAGGTTACACAGTAAGTATTAGACCCAGTTTCTTTGACAACAGCCCATACTTAGAATCACTCTGCTATTTTTATGGAGAATAAATATTAAAATCTCAGTGGGAATCCTTAGGAAATAGCAAAATGATGAATCAGAACTCCAGTTATTCAGGGGGCTAGGAACGTGTGTGTGGGTCAATGACCCCAGTATAAATGCTTTCTATTACCATGATGCTTTTTGGATAAAAAGATCTCTGGTAAAAACTTAGTGCACACAGAGCTACCTAAGAATAGCTTCCAGATTTTACTGTAGTAAAATATTCCAGAATTGGAGATAACAGTGGTGTAGACAAGATGACTCTTCTTTCACTGTAAAAGTCTTCAAATAAAATCCTATCCTTAGATTAAACTTTAAAGCAGCAATACAGGGGGACCTGCTTGGACCTCTACAGTATAGACCTGTACAGTATGGCCCCAGGGTGCCCACACAGCCTGTTAGATGTGCAGAGCAGTGTGGAACTACCGGTGAACCAGGTTGGGAGATCCAGATTGGAATTCTAGAGTTGCCACTTTCTACTCCTGTGGCCTTGGCCGAGCCTCTGAATCATTGTTGCTCCCACAAGGTAGCTGTGCCTCCCTACAGTTCTCCAGAAAAAGAAAGTTGATCAGACTGAGCTTTCCTAAGAAGAATCTGCTCTCTGTGGGGGCAGAAGGGAAGGTCTTGCCTCCCGGGCTTCTCACCACACCGCCCTTTCTTGAGTTGGTGTGAAGAGCCAAACCCCAAATGGAGCTTTCACCTCTGAAAGTAGCCTCACCAATTCCCCGTGGAGATGAGGTAGGCCATGGCAGAGGTTCTCTAAATGACTCTTTCCTGAGGGACGGCTCAGAGCAGCAGGAAGAGCCTGGGGAAATCCGAGGTTGAGCAAGAATCCTAGAGATTTAAGAGGGACCTGGACGTGAGCCAGATGCACCAGGAGGTGCATGCTGTCCGGAGCTCTTGCAGCAAAGCACGGGAATCTCTTCTGCTCGCCCCCCCAGCCACACACCTCCGCGTCTTTCCTCATATCCTCATGAGACTATACTCCAGGAAAGGAGTAATATGAACTTCGGGATTCCGTGGAGAAAGGGTACTTTTATGAAAATCAGTAGTTCAGTAGGAAGCACCTATGGATGGAAGGTGAGTAGAACATTTGAGAAGGCTTTTGAATTAAATCTTCTCCTTAGCTGAGGAGCTTGTCGAAGAGAATGATTAGAGTAATCACCGGATTATCATTCTACCTCTGTTGTCCTTTACTGGGCTGTCATATCTTATGCCGAATTAGAACAAAGGATTTGCTACAAAGTGCCTTCCAGGTGGGACCGTGCACAAGCCTATCAGTGCTACAGAAATAAATAAAATCCAAAGACATAGTTCCTGACTTGAGAGGCTTTTTGGGAATTTAGACATAGAAAACTGAAACCTTCCAGGGCAGTCAGAAAAACTGATCAGTCCCTAGGGTAGCTGTGCTATTATTCAGACAGGTCACATGCTCTGTTCTTCAGAAGATATTCAGACTCTGGTAAAGAGAGAGTTGTGTGGTGTATTAGGGGTACCAGCATCTGTCCGCTTAGGGTACACACACTGGAACCCCCTAGTTTTCCCCTGGGCTTGTCACCCTTTTTGTGGGTCTCATTAACCCCCCTGGGCCTGTCACATTTTACTTCTCAAAGTGTCACCGATGGCCTTAATACATATCTGTCTGGACATGTTTTCAGTAACTTACTAAACCTGGAAGCTCTAACTTTGAAATAACTTAGGCTAGATACAAACGGGGGGAAAACTGTGTTAGCCTGTTGTCAATATGCTGTGCTGAAAGCATTCACCAACACGTGTCATCTCTGTAGCTCGCTTAACTTTTCCAGATGTGGCTGGACAGGCTGCCGAGTCAGTGACACTGACGATGAATGGCCACAGTCCACTGTAGGCGGATGAACGTGGGCACCTTTGATGTGATGGGGTGACTCTTCTCATCTATTAGCCAGAAGGAAAAGCCATTTTCTTCTGTTGAGTCCTCAGTTTATTCCACCTCAAGGAGACCGTATAATTAGCGTACATCAACACTCAGAACTGGGATCTGGGGCTCTCATTCTAACCCACTGAGTGTGTAGCCAGCAGCCCCAAGGGAGTCAAAATAAAACTTATGCCAAGGAGATCTGTAGGCTGTTATTCCACCAGATATGGTGTCCATATACATAAAGGTTTACAATTAACGTGTTTAATTAAGCTTTTAGCCCAAGCACACAAAGAAAGGCACCCATATCCCTTGCTGTCAGATGGTTCATCCTTTCTCATCCTGCATATAGAAATTTCATGGTATAATAGTTCTTATCCTCCAAGGAGGAAAATTATGATTGGAAATGTAAAGAAGAAAAAAAGCTGTTTAGCCTTCCAGCCTTGTGGCAGCTAGAGGTAGTAAAAGAACTTTCTGGTTTTCTTTTCCAGCAGGATGGACTGAACTTTGGTATCACAGCAGTACTGGTTTAAAATATGTTCTGTTTTGAAGTATTTCAGCAAGTTATTGAACCTCTAGGAAATTTGGTTTGCTTATCTGAAAAATTGAGGTAATACCTTGCAGAGATATGGTGAGAGCAAAGACCACAAATGTAAGACCACAGTATAATACTTGCCACATCATAGGTTTCAGTATTCATAACCATTTGAGTCAAAACAGTGGAAATCATTATTATTATAGTTTAGTACACAGAACATGAGGCTGATAATTGATGAGCCCATAGGAGGCTGAACACTTAGAAGTTACATTTGGAGGGTGATGACAGGCTTAACACAGAATTTGAAAGGTCTAGTGGCCAATATTTTTAAGGAAGATTATCTTGTGTTCATCCTTTTCTAATATTGACAGCAAATTAAAATCTATATTTGCGAACAATTATGGAAGTTTGACTGTTGAAAACAATTTTGTATCTTTTCAAAAGATTCACTACAGGGTTGGAGGTTTTTTTCTTTTTTTTTTTCAGAGTTAGGTTTTTTAAGTGACAGTTTCCTCCCCAAAGTGCATTACAATTTTAATATTATTTGGGGAACATTGAGGGGTCCACACAGTTCTTAGGACACACCTGTCATCTTTGAAAGCTGTGGCTGGGCAAAGCTCATAAAGACCTAAAGGGTCAAAGTGGGAAAACAGTTTCAGAAGCATGTGTGGTAATATCACTCTTGTCCTTGTGTTTCCCTGCAGAGGAGTCACTGGGCTTATGAGATGATATAGGTCTTTGTCCACAGCATTTTGTGTTTAACATGGTGCTCTGGCTGTGTGCCTCCCTGCTTCTTCAATCAGGTAACGACAGTTCACAATTATGCCTCTCTCCTTTAATTCATAGAATTGCCAAATGGAGAGTTGAGAGGGAATAGAGAACTCGAGTCTCGCAGCTTCATTTTATAATTTAGGAAACTGACAGTGAGAGACTGTCCATTGTTCATCGTTTGTTTCCTCCCTACCCTCACCCTGCCCCATTGCCAGGAGGCTTGGCCATGTGACCTGCATTGGCCAGTAGAACGTGGGCAGATGTGGCATTTGCTTCAGAGCAGACGTGTTAGATGCAAGCGTATGGCTCAGCTGTGGTCCTCTTATTTCAGTTCGCCCCATGAGCACAACTTCCCCTGACTACACCTTTAGGCTTTGGAACAAAGCAGAGCTGCTGCCGGTCCATATCTCTATGTAATATGGGCACGTAAACGTTTCACTAAATCTCTGAGATGTTAGGGTTGCTTGTTTTGCAGCATAACCGTGTGAGAGCTGATTGTTACGATGGCCCAGGAGGTTGAAGTGATTGAGTCAGAATCACACAGACACTTCATTCATTACACAGCCAGACTAGAACACGAGTCTCCTGACTGGGAGCGTTTTACTCCCCTTCACTTAGCAGGTATATCCCCAGCACCTGGTAGTGCTTGGCACAAAATAAGCACTCTGTAAGCTTCTGTCCATATAAAGGAATCAAGGAAGGAAGGAAGGAAATAACTGAAAGTCCTGTTGAACTGCTCTTCTGGGTGGAACAGTATCTAGATTAGTACTCGTTGCTGTTGTTCGGTCTCTCAGTCATGTCTGACTTTGCACATCAGGCTTCCCTTTCCTTCACCCTCTCCCAGATTTGCTCAAACTCATGTCCACTGAGTCAGTGATGCCATCCAACCATCTCATCTTCCGTCGTCCCCTTCTCCTCCTGCCCTCAGTCTTTCCCAGCATCAGAGTCTTTTCCAATGAGCTGGCTCTTCACATGAGGTGGCCAAGGTGCTACTATCAATACCAAGCATTTGGGCATGCCAGCTGAGGGTCTTCTGTATAGTACATGTTCCAAAAGCATTACCTCTAGTTATCACGCATTACCATCAGGCAGGAACTTTTAGTCTCATTAATAGATAACTAAACTGTGGCACAGAGTGATTAAGTACAGTCACAGAACTAGTGACAGGAACAGAAACAGCTCCATTCACTCCAGAGCCTTGGTGTTTTCCATGGCTTCACAAGTTTCTTTGCTGGAGACAGAAATTATTATTTGGGTCATTTATAGACAACTGAAATACGCAGATTGTGTTAGAGCAGGGCTCTTGCAAGAGGGTAAATTGGCAGAGCACCTCATACAGTGTGTGGCAGCCCCTGGCCTGCCAGGAGAGGTCACACAGGGGCTTGAAATGCTGGTTCCCCTCATCCTCAGAGAACAGAGATGGTGTGTGGTCTGGGACCAGCCCGCTTTGGGTGGAGGACAGCCTCATCAGTTTACCTTGGAGTCCATGCAAATATGGTTGCTTTCTATATGTGCTAGGACAGCAAAAAGTTGGAGAAACCCCAGGTGAGAATCCAGGTCAATCTAGGCACATTATGAGCACATAGCTTTTAGAAAACTTTGTCAGCCGAATTTCCCCCAGGACCTGCTTTACTATTTTGTCACCCACCGTTTCCATTTGTCCTGAATCTCTCTCTTTTCTTTGCTTTAGTTGGTAATGTCTGTGAATTACTTTAAGTCCTTTGTGGAATAAGTCAAAGAATAGGTGGATAAACGGATGTATTAACTAAAAGAGTCAAAAGCCACTGAGACAAGCTCTGATCACAATTAAAATGAGCTTCTCTAGATGGAAGCAACCCAAGTGTCCACTGAGTAGAGAAACAAAATGGGCTTACACACATGATGGCAGAGCATTCAGTCTTAAAAAAGAGGGGAATCCTGTCACATGCTACAACTTGGATGAACACTGAGGATGTTACATGCACTGAAATAAGCCAGTTACAAAAAGACATATTGTAAGAGCCACTTATGTGAATAAAGTCTTATCTGAATAAAGTCACAGAGACAGGAAGTAGCATGGTGGTTGCCCAAGGCACGTGGGCCCAGGGGAATGGGTGGGATCATTGCATGATGGGTCCAGAGTTTCAGTTTTGCAAGATGAAAAAGTTCTGGAGATTGGTGGCACAACAATGTGTGTATGCGTACCACTGATGAATTGCACATTTAAAAATAGTTAAGAAGGTGAATTTTATGTTACGTGTATTTTACCGTGATTTTTTTTTTAAAAAGAAAGCATATACAGTAAAGATGAGTTTCTTTATTCTGCACAGAGGCTTTTGTTATGCTGTCACCTGAGGTGATGCCGCTGTGGTCTGGAAATGTCGGAGGATGTACTATCTGACGCTAAGTTGCTTTTTATATACAGTCACAACATCCTACTGGTTCTTCATACGCTATATCCTCTGGCTAGGGCTGGCTACACATGTATAGAGCCTAGTGGAAAATGAAAATGCAGGCCTTGTTGTCCAAAAAGCTGCACCAAAAATGGTATTAGAATATGACACTTTGGGATTTCCCTGGTGGTCCAGTGGTGGGGACTCTGCTTTCATTGTCGGTGGCCAAAATAAATGAATGAATAGGGTCTAGTAACTCAGATGGTAAAGAATCCACCTGAGATGCAGGACACTGGGGTTCAGCCCCAGGGTCCAGAACATTTCCTGGAGAAGGAATTGGCAACCCGCTTCAGTGTTCTTGCTTGGAGAATCCCATGGACAGAGGAGCCTGACAGTCCATGGGGCTGTCAAGAGTCAGACACGTTTGAGTGCCTAACACTTTCACTTTCAAAATATAAAGGGTTTTGTTTCTTCTTGGACTTTCAAAGTATCATAAGGTTGTTTGTTTTGTTTTTTTGTTTGCTGAGTTTTTTTGTTTTCTCTATTTCCTCACAATATACTATTTAGTATATTTAGTATATTAAATGATACTAAGTAAAGAAAAGGTACAAATTAAAATTTGGCCATGGATTTTATCCAGTGCAGTGCCAGTTTTAAATGCAAAAAGAAGACCATTTAACTTGTAAGCAGAATGGCCAAAAATTACACTTCAATTTCCATAGCGCACCCTTGCATTCACATTTCATTCTCACCAGAACTGTGGAAACTGCACAAAGCTAACTCACCTTTTTTATTTCACTTTTTAATATGCATATATTTCACCACTGAAATGTGTGCATATTACTGAGCTCTACACTGAACTCACTCAAGAGTAAAGAACTTTAAAAGACTTTGAAAAAAGGACATTCCCAGTATTCTTATCTGGGAAATCCCATGGATAGGGGAGCCTAGCAGGCTACAGTCCATGGAGTCACAAAAGAGTTGGACATGACTTAATGACTAAGCAACAAATACTACCTTACAGAACATACTGCACTTGATGCTCAGCAAATGCTTTTTATTGGCTAGGCTTATTGAGGTATAATTTACATATTTTACTATTCCCTCTCTTAAATATAGTTGTACAACTGCCACCACAATAAAGATCTAGAACATTGCCTTCACCTGGGAAGGTTCCTTTGTACCCCTTTACAGTTCATTTCTTTCTCCCTTTTTTAAAATTTATTAATTTTTGGCTTTTCTGAGTCTTCCTTGTTGCACATGGGATTTCTCTAGTTGCAGCAAGCAGGGGCTACTTCTCACTACGGTGGCTTCTCTGGTTGTGGAACACAGTCTCTAGGCTTGCTGTCTTTGTTGCCCCAGAGCATGTGAAGTCTTCCCCAGCCAGGGATCGATCCCATGTCCCCCTGCATTGGCAGGTGGACTCCTAACCAATGGACCACCAGGGAAGTCCTACAGTTCACTTCTTGCCCTACCCCTCACTCCTGGCAACTGCTGGTCTGATTTCTGTTCTTACAGTTTTGCCTTTTCCAGAATGTCATCTAAATTAAATCAAACGGTGTATAGCCTTTTGTGTCTGGCTTCTTTTACTTAGCATAATGTAAAATTCATCCATATTGTTATATGTATCAGTAATGTGTTTCCATTGAATGGATGTACCACAGTTTATTTATCCATTTACTAGTTGATGGGCATTTAGGCATTTCAAGTTTGGAGCTATTATGAACAAAGTTGGTAGAAGTATTCATGAATAGGTCTTTGCAATAAACATTAACATACAGATTATGTGAACACATGCTTTCACTTCTCTTGGATTTGCCCAGGAGTAGGATTGCTGGGTTGTATGTTAAGGGTATGTTTAACTTGATGAGAAACTGCTTAACTGTTTTTCAAAGTAGTTATGTCACTTTGGGATCCTCAACGACAAACGAGATTTTCAGTTGCTCTGCATCCTTGCTAGAACTTGGTATTGTCAGTCTTTTTAATTTAACTTAGCTATTCAGGTAGGTATGTTGTGGTATCTTATTGCGGAGAAGGCAATGGCACCCCACTGCAATACTCTTGCCTGGAAAATCCCGTGGACAGAGAAGCCTGGAAGCCTGCAGTCCATGGGGTCGCTGAGGGTCGGACACGACTGAGCTACTTCACTTTCACTTTCATGCATTGGTTTAAATTTTCATTTCTCTTCCCACAAACATTAAGCATCTCTTACTGTGCTTGTTTGGCATGGGAATGTCTTCATTGGTAAACTGTCCAGTTCTTTTACCTATTTTTTCAATATTGGATTTTTCTTGTTACTGAGTATGTATGTGTGTATTTGTATGTATGTGTATGATATATACTGTCTTCCCAGGTGGTGCTAGTGGTAAAGAACCCACTCGCCAATGCAGGAGCCATAAGAGACCCAGCCATCCCAGGGTCAGGAAGATCCCCTGAAGAGGGCAAGGCCACCCACTCCAGTATTCTTGCCTGGAGAATCCCATGGACAGAGAAGCCTGGCAGCCTGCAGTCCATAGGGTTGCACAGAGTCAGACATGACTGAAGCAACTTAGCACCCACGTGGGTGTGTGTTATATATATTTATATATAATTTTTAAATTTTGATGAAGTCCAATTTATCGTTTTCTTTTCTGAACCATGCTTTCTTTTACTTATTCAAGAAACCTTTGCCTAACCCAAGGCCATAATGATTTTTCTCCTATATTTTCTTCTAGAAAGTTTATAATGTTAATTCTAGCATTTAGATCTGTGATCCACTTCTAGTTATTTTTGAACAGAACATTTATTACTTGATGTGTAGCTATGTTGCCCAGAATTTGACCATTGAAAATCTAACTCAGGAAAAAAAAAGACACAGGTCATAGAATAAAGACCATGGCCCTATAAGAAAGCTTGGAATTGTTTCTTAAAGGCCCTGAATAAGAACATTTTATATGCTTTTTAAATTAGCAAAATTTTGCTATTTAAAGGTTTGTGTTTCAATAAACTTTGAAATTCCAGATCATGGATGCTACCAACAGCAAAATCCTCAAGTGGACTGGCAGATGAGTACCCCCCTCTGGATATTTTTGATTAACCTACTAGATGTTGAAAAAATTCCAAACCTATTTTATTAGATGTGAAATGCGTATGATCATACGTAACATGAAGTTACTTTATAGGCTTGCACAGCGTGAGTCAGAAGCTGTGTAGAGGGTCTTCAGGGATTTCAAATTTAATTGTGATTATTGCTAATTATACTAATTCTCAATGAAAACTGCTGCCAGAAAGTTTGCCCATGACATCACTAATAAGGGGTCCATTGACTTGCATGTGTTGTGAGCATATTAATTGTAATTATTGCTTTGGCAGCTGCAACGTCTGACTCCATAGGTGTTTGGTCCATTAATGAATCATTATTTCAAAGTATTCTGGCAATGATGAGTCTGTGTTACAGACCAAGGCCCTCCTGTGATGAAATGTCATTATTTGGGGGGATTTCTGACTCTTCTTTCATGGAAGACAACCTCAACTCATTTTGCCCTTAACACATGGTATAATGGTTTAAAACTGGAGTAGGAGAAAATGATTTCAGTTTAACCACTGTTTTTTTTTTTCCCCCTACCCTGGGAGCAGGTGCCTTCCCCGTAAATATTTTTCTGAAATGGAAGTTGCCATGGGAAGTGGGTGGGTGGTCTGGATATCAGACTAAGGGCCTGGCAGTCAGGGGTCTGGATCTATCTTTGTGTCTGAAGGCCCAGGGCAATGGCAATAAATACACAAGTCTAAAGGAAAGGAGAGATGTGGCCCGGAGCCTGAACTCAACAAAAAGATAAAGAGAACTGCCTTCCAACAACTATTGTTAAACAGCACTTTCTACGTGACATGCTTTCAACCTTTACTTACTCTCCACTGCAGCCCTATGAGTTAGGACAGGACTTTCACAGGGAAAATAGGAAAAAACAACCGCCCAGGAGGAGGTAATCAGGACTTCCCTGTCTGCTGGGCTTTTTCAGCTAGTCTTTGATAACATTTTGAATTATGAGTTTTCAGGGTTTTGAAACCCTTGCCCTTTCAGTTAAGCTTTTTGCCCTTAACTTTTTAGTATTAAAAACTTTCAAAAGTAGAGAGACGTATAATAAACTTCCATGACTTCATCTTCAACAATTATAAAGTCATGACCCATCTAATTTTATGTATCTCCCACCCCTTTCTCCCCACCTTGCTGAATTATTTTACAGCAAATTCCAGATCTGTAAAGACTTTGATATCTGTCTCTAAAAGATAAAGATTTTCTTCTAAGTCATAAATTATCACACCTAAAAGAAATTATTAATAATTCCTTTATAGTCAGTTTTCCCCACTATGTCATAAATATTTTTCTTTAGTTTCTTTATTAGAACCAGAATTCAAATTAAATTCCACAAGCTACAAATGGTTGGTGTCTCTCAAGCATCTTTTAATGTAAGGGTGTCCTGACTGTTTCCAAACTGCCTTTGACTATTTCTTGTTGTTTATTTAAGAGATGAAATAATTTCTCTTGTAGGATTTTATCTTGCATTTTTGTCGATTGCATCCCCATAGTGTTTTTTAAAATAACTTCATTTGTTCTTATATTGTTGGCAAATGGTGGTCAGATCCAGAGATTTTACAGATTAGGTTTGAATTTTTTGCTAAGAGTACATCATAGGGCTGTATATTTCAATCAAAATGCTCATGATTGCCTCTCTTTTCGATGGTAACCACTGATGATTGTTGTCTGGACCCGTTCATTTATTAGGAGTTTCAAAATGGAGATCTTCTATCACATAGTAGCTGGAACACTTCCATAAAGAAAAAGTTCCCCTCACTTTTTTGGTTACCCAGTGATATAGTTGATATAGGAAAGGCAGAGTGAATGCTTGATTCCCCTTATAGATTATCAAAATATTGACTTAGTTCTCTAATTGCTTCCCAAGTTTTATAGTTGTTTTTTAATATTCCAAATTTCAGTGTGATTGCATGGATTTAAACATGTTTAAGTGTTTGTTTTACTTTACTGCATCTATTATTATTGTGGATGCTCAAAATGGCCCATATTTGAGAAATGGCAGCCCCTTCAAGTTGACATCTGAGACTTTCTGACATAGCTCTTGTATTGTTTTCTAGGGCTTCAGTCACAAAGTATCACAAATTGTGTGGCTTTAAAGCAACAGAAACTTATTATATAGTTCTGAAAGCTAGAAGTCTGAAATAATGTTGTTGGTGGGGTTGATTTCTTCTGAAGATACCGAGAAGAATCTGTTCCACACTTCTCTCCCAGCTTTTGGGACTTGCCAGCAATTCTTAGTGTCTAAATTTCTCTCTTCTATACAGATACCACTCATTGGATTCAGTTCAGTTCAGTCGCTCCGTCGTGTCCGACTCTTTGCGACCCCATGAATCGCAGCACGCCAGGCCTCCCCATCCATCAACAACTCCCGGAGTTTACTCAAACTCATGTCTATTGAGTCAGTGACGCCATTCAGCCATCTCATCCTCTGTCGTCCCCTTCTCCTCCNGCTTTGGCTCCATCCCTTCATTCTTTCTGGAATTATTTCTCCACTGATCTCCAGTAGCCTATTGGGCACCTACTGACCTGCATGACCTTAATTGGGAATTGCATTTCATGGAAAATGGATTATTTCTATGAATCTTTTTTTTAAATATAAATTTGTTCATTTTAATTGGAGGCTAATTACATTTAGCATTCAAACATGTATAATATAATATATTTCTATGAATCTTAAATTAAAATTTTCTCTTCAAAATACTTTGACAAATGAGCAAATGTTCAAACTTTGTGAAACAAGATTACATTGTTAGGCTTATTCTAGACAGTGGGTTTATTATAAGTTTCTATATGTTTTCAGTAGTGCAGAGTTGAGCCTATTTATTCTGTAGAGTTGTGACATTCAGATTTCAAGCTTACCAACAACATAAAATTCATATTATGGAATTTTTATAAAGTTTGCTTATTAACTATAGAGTTCTGTTTATGTAACAACCTAGTCAAAAACTGACATTAAATAAGAATAATTTGTGATTAGGGTATATATATGNTTCTGTAGAGTTGTGACATTCAGATTTCAAGCTTACCAACAACATAAAATTCATATTATGGAATTTTTATAAAGTTTGCTTATTAACTATAGAGTTCTGTTTATGTAACAACCTAGTCAAAAACTGACATTAAATAAGAATAATTTGTGATTAGGGTATATATATGTTCTGGCTTACCTGGAATTGTCCTGCTTTACACCTGTGTTCTTCATGTACCAACTAACAGTGCCTCCTTTCATTTAAGAAATGAGCTAATTGGGATGATATGAATGTATTCACATAATAGAATTCCTTTTAATAAGTATTTATTGAAGACCAACTATGTATCTGGAAGTGTTCTAGGTGCTGGGGAAATGCTAATAATTAATTTAAAAATGACATATTGAGTAACTTAGAAAAGTTTATCTATTATTGTTATAAAAAAGCGATCAGGTAAATTGACTTTGTCATGAAATATAATGAAATAAAATACGTCATTGGTGCAGGATAATTGAATACTGCTAGAATCACAGTTGATTAAATACATTGAAAGGAACCTATCAAGATTTTTTAAAGAAATTAAAAGATACGTTATAGATTTATCAATAAGATGGTAAGAATACTTTGCTTTATCAAGTTAACAAGCACTTTAAATTTTTTCAACTTGCCTTAAACTTATAGGTATAAAAAAAAAACTTCAAATATAAAATGTATGGTGAGAAAGCAGAGTAAAGGACATAGATTTTTAAAATACCGAGAAACAGTGATCTAGATCAATCTACCGTGACACAGTCAGGGTCATTCTTCCAACTTTTGAAATTGAGCCAAAATGGATTTTGTTATCTAAAGGATACTTTTAAATACATCTTCCTAAAAGAGCTTTGGTGGCATAAGGATAGGTAAGTGAGTTGGCCAATCATCTATAACTCCTTTGGCAATTCTTTGGGCAATCAAGAGTTTGACCCTGTTCTCTGATTTTATTGTTTTGACATATGATTCAATTTTATTGGAAGAAGGTGATGTTAGAAAGTGACCTAAGTGATGTTAGTAAATGATAAAAATTCCTTTGAAATGTTTCCTGTAGAATTGCTCCGTCCATATAATCTATATAGTCCTTTTAGTTGATTCTGCCTTCTAAATTGTGGTTTGTGTTCACAGAACTGCTTGAAATCTTTATCGTATAATTAAAGTTGAGTTTCTAGGTGCAACAGTTTCTGACTAGAACATTTTAAAACCTATCTATATATATTAGTCCCCTTTGACTTTAGACTTTGTTTGCTGTTCAAAAGAATTTGCTGTGTTGTGCTCAGTTGCTCCAGTCATGTCTGACTCTTTATGACCCCATGAACTGTAGCCTGCCTGATTCCTCTGTTCTTGGGATTTTCAGGCAAGAATACTGGAGTGGGTTGCCATGCCCTCCTCCAGGGGATCTTCCCAATCCAGGAATTGAACCTGAGTCTTCTGTGTCTCCTGCATTGTGGGACAGATTCTTTACTGTTGAGCCACCAGGGAAGCCCCAAAAGAACTTAAATAATATTAAGTTGTAATAGTTCTAAATATAAATTAGTTTACCTTTAAATACCACTGTTCCACCACCAAGGTATTTAGCTTTTAAATTATGCAGAAGGACTTCTTGAAGACTCTGTATGGAGTCATTGTCTTTAACTATTAACAGTTGCTGGGTTTTTTTCCTAAGAAACATTTGTGGTTTACTGGAAAGAGTTTGGGTTTGAAGATCAGACCATCCAGCTTACGATCATGGCTCTATTCATTATAAGCTATGTTATCTTTGGCATATTTTTAACCTTTTTCAGTCTCATTTTCCCAATTTTGTTGAAACAGATAAGAATGCTAGGTACTAGCCCTAGTACATAGAAAGTATTTGGACTATCGTATGTGTTCTAAAAATGTTTATTGAATGTGAATCTAGATTTCTTTAGTTGTTCAAATTTTATTATTTATCTTTACTTTGTATTGGATTCAATTTCTACTGCTTACATAACCGTGGGGAGAACCATTAAATTCAGTTAGCTACAATGGTTACCAAACTGAAAGCAATTCAGACATGGATCAAATACTGCTGAAGTTCAGAGCAATTGCATCTGGTTTGTTAATTGCTCTGGCTGCCTATCTCCAACTATTCTGGGAACTACTGATTTAGAGTTGGTTATTAGGTTCATTTTAACTTTACTCAGCACAAAATAAATGATACGCACTGTCTGTGCTTTGTCACAGAGAAGCATGTGACATAGACTCTGCCCTTAAGGAGCTAACAGTAGGAAGTACCCACTGTGGTCTATCATTTGCCCTTCCTCCCCACCAATTTTCTCTACAGAATTATGAGTGGCGCTACGATCCTTATCTAATTTGCAGCAGAGCCTTTAAGGCTGGATGAGGAGCCAAGAGAGTCCAGGAGGGAGGATGTCATTTGAGATCTGTGTGTTTGCCCAGCTTGCTGCCACTGCAATTATTCTGGGACCACTAATGTTATAATCATCTTTTATAAGAAAAGACCTTTTAAAGTATCACTCCTAAATGCAACTATTGCAATTGTCTTTTGGTTGCCTTCTCAGACATTTGCCCTTTCAAAAAGTTGTGTCCAGCACTCCTGAGGTTATTTTTCAGTACAACTAGATTGATTGTGGCATTCTATTTCCTATGAGGCTCAAATATTAATATAATTTCCCCTCTCTGCCTCAGGATCACATATCTAGCTTTTGCCTTCATGTTAAAAAAAAAATTGAAAATCTTTATTTTTATTCATTTGACAGTTCTAAAACTGAACATTTAAGAATTCTATTAGAAACATGGTCTTTATAAACTTCTTTTAAAATTCCACTTAAAACCTGTAATTATTGAATAAGGTGATCCTAATTGAAGCCATGAAATTAAAAGACACTTACTCCTTGGAAGAAAAGTTATGACCAACCTAGATAGCATAGTCAAAAGCAGAGACATTACTTTGCCAACAAAGGTCTGTCTAGTCAAGGCTATGGTTTTTCCAGTGGTCATGTATGGATGTGAGAGTTGGACTATGAAGAAAGCTGAGCACCGAAGAATTGATGCTTTTTAACTGTGGTGTTGGAGAAGACTCTTGAGAGTCCCTGCAAGGAGATCCAACCAGTCCATCCTAAAGGAAATCAGTGCTGAGTGTTCATTGGAAGGACTGATGCTGAAGCTGAAACTCCAATACTTTGGCTACCTAACGGGGGGAGTTGATTCATTGGAAAAGACCCTGATGCTGGGAGGGATTGGGGGCAGGAGGAGAAGGGAACGACAGAGGATGAGATGGCTGGATGGCATCACTGATTCAATGGACATGCGTTTGAGTGAACTCCGGGAGTTGGTGATGGACAGGGACGCCTGGTGTGCTGCGATTCATAGGGTCAGTTGGACATGACTGAGGGACAGAACTGAATTCTTTTAAAGCTCTGAATCACTCTTTCTATGCATTTGTAAGAGAATGTCTCAGTGTAAGAATAGGACATCCTTTTGTGACTAAGCTAATTTTATTTATAGGCCAAACAATCATTGACTTTTAATTTAATTTTTAAGAGGCTTAGAAATGGTTTTTAAATTGTTTTCTTCATATTCTACTTCAACATGTTCAAATAATCCTGTAATGAGAGACCTTGCCTCATTTCTGGACCCAGGTTTTAATTGTCCTTCTTTCTTTGACTTTCCTTAATATTTATGTCTTGAATATTGTCTGTTCTCATGGGAAACATTAGATAACCTTCAAAAAATTATTCTGAANAATGAGAGACCTTGCCTCATTTCTGGACCCAGGTTTTAATTGTCCTTCTTTCTTTGACTTTCCTTAATATTTATGTCTTGAATATTGTCTGTTCTCATGGGAAACATTAGATAACCTTCAAAAAATTATTCTGAACATAATATGTTTTCATAATATGGTGATGCTAGCACCTATCATACACAGAAATCATTGTTAAAGTCAAAATTGAGAATGAAAAGAACATGGTATTTATCCAGCTGTATTCAAATACAACAGAACAAAGAAACAGCAATTTTAGAATAAAAATTTCCATTTCCATTTTCTCTCTACACACTCACAGTCTGAGTTTGTGATATTACTGGCCTATTATCTGATCAGATACTCAATATTGTAATTTGGGAAACTGTAAACTATCTATTATTATGTAAAACAACCAAATAGACAATCTCCCTTAGCTCAGTTGTGTCTTAATTTAAAAATTGAAGCACACCTTCCCATCAAGTCTTCTTAGCACTGGCAACATCCAGGCCCACTTGAATGTTCTGATACCTATGAACAATACAGAAAAAATGGTGGCCTGGACTGGGCTATGTAGATAGCTGATCAAGTAATTTGTGTCGAGGATGTATTTCATTTTGCCAGACCTGGAATGAGGGGATTCTCAGAAGAGTCAAAAAGGGCACTAAAAGCCAGAGGACCAACCACATCATCTTCAAAATTCCATGATTTGAGAGTCCAGGTTCACGTAGTAGGTCCAGTGGAGAGGCACATAGAAATCCAGGTGAAGGGTATGGGATGGGAGGGGCTGTTACCAGAACCAGGAGATTAGAATTTGGAGGAAATAAGATCAGAGGGAGAGAAAGAGAGTGGGTATGAGAGTGAGAGACTAAATTAGTAGTGAAAGATGTCCACAAACAATGGTAGACATTTTGTGATTCAGACTGAAAGGTCAATCGGGCTTTGTGTCTGTGGGTTGAGCCATCTTAAAGAAAAAAAAAAAATCATAGATACTTCCCTAGGTGAGTTTTCATTTTACTAAGGAGCCCAGAAAACATTGCATTAAAACAAAATATTATAAGGAGAATTTCAGCTCTCTGTCTGATGAGTGAAGTAGTTTTGAGAAGTTGGACCATTTTGGAGTCCCATTTTCTATTTATCGTCATGATTAAGAGGACACAAACTATGGCCAAACTTCCTGATTTTGAATTTCAGATATAAAGATTTAACAGCTTAAGACTTGGTCAAATTCCTTAACCTTTTATGCCTTAGTTTCTTCATCTTTGAAATGCAGAAAACAGTATGGTCTACTGCACAGGATTGTTATGAGGAATAAATGAGTTAAGATATATCAGGCTCTTCATTGCATAAAGCAATTGCTGTGTTGTTGTTTTTGTTCAGTTGCTCAGTTGTGTCTGACTCTTTGCAACCCCATGGACTGCAGCACTCCAGGCTTCCCTGTCCTTCAAAGTCTCCTGGAGCTTGCTCAAACTCGTTTCCACTGAGTCGGTGATGCCATCCAGCTATCTTGTCCTCTGTTGTCCCCTTCTCCTTCTGCCCTCAATCTTTCCCAGCATCAGGGTCTTTTCTAATGAGTTGGCTCTTGGCATCAGGTGGCCAAAGTATTGGAGCTTCAGCTTTACCATCAGTTCTTCTGATGAATATTCAGGATTGATTTCTTCTAGGATTGACTGGTTTGATCTCCTTGCAGTCCAAGGGACTCTCAAGAGTCTTCTCCAAGATGCTTCTCAAGATGTTTCTCCAATTAAAAAGCATCAATTCTTCAGTGTTCACCCTTCTTTATGGTCCATCTCTCACTGGATAAACCATAGCTTCAACTAGACAGACCTTTGTTGGCAGAGTAATGTCTCTGCTTTTTAATGTGCTGTCTAGGTTGATCATAGCTTTTCTTCCAAGGAGCATCTTTTGATTTCATGGCTACAGTCACCATCTGCAGTGATTTTGGAGCCCAGGAAAATAAAGTCTGTCACTGTTTCCATTGTTTCTCCATCTATTTGCCATGTAGTGATAGGACCAGCATTTTTTTAATGTTGAGTTTTAAGCGAGCTTTTTAACTCTCCTTTTTCACCTTCATCAAGAGACTCTTTAGTTCCTCTTCACTTTCTGCCATAAGGATGGTGTCATCTGTATATCTGAGGTTATTGATATTTCTCCCGGCAATCTTGATTCCAGCTTGTGCTTCATCCAGCCCAGCATTTCACATGATGTATTCTGCATAAACTTAAATAAGCAGGGTGACAATATACAGTCTTGATATATTCCTTTCCCAATTTGGAACCAGTCTGTTGTTCTATGTATGGTTCTAACTGTTGCTTCTTGACCTGCATACAGGTTTCACAAGAGGCAGGTAAGGTGGTCTGGTATTTCCACCTCTTTAAGAATTTTCCACAGTTTGTTGTGATCCACCCAGTCAAAGGCTTTACTGTAGTCAATGAAGCAGAAGATGTTTTTCTGGAATTAGCTTGCTTTCTGTGTGATTGAACAGGTGTTGACAATTTGATGTCTTATTTCTCTGCCTTTTCTAAATCCAGCTTGTACATCTGGAAGCTCTTGGTTCATGTACTGTTGAGCCTCACTTGAAGGATTTTAAGCATTACCTTGCTAGCATGTGAAATGAGTACAATTGTGTGGTAGTTTGAGCATTCCTTGTCCTTTTCCTTCTTTGGGACTGGAATGAAATTGACCTTTTCCAGTCCTGTGGTCACTGCTTAGTTTTCCATAGTTGCTGGCATATTGAGTCCAGCACTTGCTATATAAGTTTAAACAATTATCTTTGTAAAATAAGGCATATTAGGCTAGGGCAGGGGTCCCCTAATTTACACTGAACAAGTCATAGATACACCGTAGAAATGGGCAAGGTATGTGGTGTGTTTCTACAATCAACTGTCCTATGACTTAGCTGTATTTGAGAAGTTCCTCAGACCTTGCTAGGAACACTTAACTAGTTTTCTCCAGGTGATTTTCTCTTGGCTAGCAGCTTACTGTTCCAGCCTGCAGAGACACTATACTCCATGACAACAGTGCCCTTGATGTGTGAAATATTTGAGTATATTTTTCAGCTTTTCATGGATGTGATAAATATCATATCTGGAATATTTGGGGATGTTACTGTCTGTATAATCTTGTATTTGTTCAGAACCAGGAAGTCATATGCTCACTGAGGAGACTAAGGGAAAATAGGTTTGGAGAATAAGCATAACAGAGGATCTTGACTGCCAGGCTAGATGCTAATTTCCTAAGTAACTCCAGGTATATCACTTAATATCAAGATCTGTTTTTAATCTGTAAGGTATCAAAGTTCAATTTGCTCAACTCTTTGGTATTCTAATTGCCTAGCCTATCTAAAAGATAGGCTTCTCATTTTGTAAAGAAACCCTTTCTAAGAAATTATATATTTCTAAGCCATGTGTGTTAGTTGATCAGTTGTGTCAGACTCTTTGTGACCCCATGGATTATAGCCCACCAGGCTCTTCTGTCCATGGGATTTCCAGGTAAGAATATTGGAGTGAGTTACCATGGCCTCCTCCAAGGAATCTTCTGACCCAGGGATCGAACCTTAGTCTCCCACATTGCAGGCAGATTCTTTACCATCAGAGCCACCAAGGAAGCCCAAAAAGTTATTCTGGCCCATAAAGGGGTCAAACCCACGACCTTGGTGTTATTATCACCACACTCTAACCAACTGAGCTAACTGGCCACAACATTCACTTTTGAAGCCTTATGTAATATTAAAATTTTAGATTCCTTAGAGCATTGCTCCTAACTTTTCGAAATTTCCTATAATATATTTTAAGTTTGCGGCAAGGAAAGATATAATAGGTAGCTTTCCCTTAGTCTCCAGACTTCCTTGGATTAAGAGTCAGAAGACCTGAATTCAAATCTGATCAAATGGCATGAATTGGTCAAGTTTCTTTACTTTTAGTAGTTAGTTTTCCATCTGTGAAATGAAAAATAATGCAACCTTTGTGTTAGTTACTCAGAAGTCACTCAGAGTTGTGACCCCATGGACTATAGCCCACCAGGTTCCTCTGCCCATGGAATTTTTCCAGGCAAGAATACTGGAGTGAGTAGCCCTTCTCTTCTCCAGGGGATCTTTCTGACCCAGGGAATCAAACGCGGGTCTCCTCCATTGCAGGCAGATTCTTTAATATCTGAACCACCAAGGAAGCCCCTACAACACCTAGAGTGATGATTAAATTAGCTATCACATAAAATCTTTTAAGACAATACTTTGTTAAATACCTTGGTTTATTTTTCTTAATCCTTATTTTCCTTTCCTCTCATTCCAATGGAGCTTCTGGAGAGAGCCAATCCTATAATGGTTGTTGACAATATTAATTTTTTTTTTACTTTTCCCCCCAAAGGACCAAAGAATTTTGCACTTATGAAAGATCAGAAATTACTCTCTTTATGTGTGAATTGTGAAGATGTAGCCATTGACCAATTATTATGCATAGAGAACAGCAACGTGATGAGAGCGTCTCATGCTGAAGGAGAGATATTTCAGGACACCTTCATTTCCGGACCCCGAAAGGATGAGCTAATAAAGCACGATGGGCTAAAGACCCAGCTGTGAGGTTAGGAGCCCAGATGGCAGAATTCCATGGATTGTTCTTACTCTTTGGGGATCTGCGACATGAATAGACCTCAGATGATCCAGGAATAGACTTCCCTTTTGCAGCTAGAGAGAGAGGAAACTGAAGGAGAGGTGAGTGTGCCTGGAATAGACAGGAGAGTTGAACTTAATTTAGGAGTTGCTGGGTGTCCTTCTCTTGTTCATACACAGTAAAATTTTAATGACATTTTAAGTGAGTGTTTACATTTTAAGAAGAAAATTCGCATACATTGGGTGAGAAAAAAAACCAGCCTGTACCTCGATCCATGAGCCACACTTCCTGTGTAGTGGTCCCTAAGTGATTCCTAGGAGTACAATTGCTGCATTTATGAAACTTTTTATTTACTAAGTAGTGGATGGTAGCATATGGGAGCAATGACAATAGCTGACTGATGAGAAAACAAAGAAATTCCAGTATTTTACTCTTTTGAAAAAAGTCATTCAGAATTTAGTCATATTGGTTCAGCTGTTGTAACCAAAGACTGATAAGATAATAGAGGTCTTTGTGGTGGTTTTGTACTGAAATCCTTTATCTTTATGATGCACTGGGGCCCTTTAGAGTGGAAAGCTTTTAAAACTGCTGTTGGATCCAGAACTCGAATTAGCTGCTGGTATACTGGGACAGGGGTTCCTTTCTCGGGCAGTCACCACAAAGTAACTTTTATCAGGGGACCTTCTGACGGATTGTTATTTTCTTCAGCTTACCCTATTTATTTTTGTTGACTTTCTGCTGTTCTACTTTGTGACATTTAAAAGAACGCTGTATCAAAAAGGCCAGTGCTAAATGGTGGACTAAGCTTGTGAAGTAGAGACATCACAGCCCATCTGATGTGTGAGGAGGCTGCAGTTTGAGACGCCGCAGTTTAACCAGGTTACCTGTGGGCAGAAAAGATCAAATGCAGCCTTCTTTTATGACTAGCATTGTATTTTGTCTTTCTTCTCAAACAATGTCCATTAAAAAAAAATTAGAACTAGCCAGGGAATTGATTCTCAAGAGCATTTCTTTTCAACTTAATTTAAAATCTTTCTGGATTGTTGACTGAGCTCTGTGTTTAAATTCTTTAATCGTTTCCAGGACTGATGTGGAAAAGTATATATCTATCAGAATTCCACTTCAGTGTTACTGCCACCTCTCTCCATCATTCCAAACACACTGTTCATACCCAGACTTCTTGTAATTTTGTTCTTTGGTCCTATTAACTATATTAAAGTAGTATGTGATCCAATAAAGAAGAATGGTTAGGTAGAAGTCTTATTTAAAATTTGCTAGGACACATTTCTAGATAATGCCAGACTAAGCTGTTAATACTAGTCTTATTTGACTTGGTAAACATTGTGTTTTAACACTACTACCCCTCATTTTGTAAATATGAAGAAATAAAAAACATGCAGAGAAATTCACAACACTTAATTTGGCTGTCCTTGCTTGTTCTCTTTCCCTCTCTCTCTACTTCCCTCTTAGATTCTCCTCTTCTGCCTTCTCTATTGCTTTTTCTACCAATCCCCCCTCACATTTCTAATTTTCTCTGTCTCTCTTTCCACTGTTGTGCTTGTTTCTGGGTTTTCTCATTAGAAAAAACTTAGTCATCACCATATAGCAGTGATCCACTTTCAGAGGACAGATATTAAGAGAGTGACTTATTTAAGATTTTTATATTTTAAAAGTCCTAGATAGGGGAATATTGTAAAAGAGGTGAGGCACATCCATTTATTAAAGTGCTATCTGCAAGGTGCCTCCCATACCCAGATGTGGAATCTTTGGGGACTTCCCAATGCCCAGTCTTATTTCTAGCACCACTGATTGTAATTATGTATATTTCACATGGGCAAAATTAACTAGCAGATTGTGATACTAACTTTTAGGAGCTGATGTTTAAAAAAAATTTTTCGAACTTGATTTTTAATTTTTTATTCTATGTCAAGAAAGTATTTGTCCTAATTGTCTTATTATTTTACCTAAATTCCCATCTATTTTGAATTTCTCTATTGGCTTTGTACCTCAAGACAGGTAGTTATACTTTGTAAAGTTTAAAATAAATAGTCTGTTTTAGTTTTTTTTTTTTTTTTCAACTTCTTCTGATTATGACCAAAAAAGGCTAGAGGGCTGATTTTGAAACTGTTATGGTGAAAGATGGTATTTGAAAACTTTTGATGAGGGAAATTGCTGCTGTATTTACATTTTGAAAAGTGTTTCCTTATTTACACACTATTGACTTCCTATTGAGACTCAAAATTTTAAGTACAACTGGTAAAGAATTCAATGGATCAAACTCAGTAAATCTGAAGTCACTGGAATAGAGGCCCCTAAGAAAAAAATGTGTCAATTTTAAAGGTCTTTCCTAACTGAAGACCATTTTGTGATAGAGCCAAAGGTTAATAAAATCAGTAGTGAATGTAGCAATTTTACAGATAAGCTATTCACAACAAGTGTAGTTACTTGAATAAAAAGCTAATTCAGTTCTAAAATGCCACATGCAGTAGCAGTGAATAGCTGCTTTTAGGTGCTTTCTGGAGGAGGATAAAATACAGAATCACGGCACTCTTCTCTTCAGCGTCCCTGGCTGCCTGTAAATTGCTGTGAATGGGGCTGTGGGCTGACAGGCTCTATTAAGACAAACTGCCTTTCTCATCGGAGAGATAAAATAAATCAGGTGTTTAGTCAAATTAAAATACTTCAGCTGGAGCAGGCCCTGGGGAGCACTGATCCCCCTGACTAATCTGAGAGAAACTCAAGACAGATGTGGTTTGGGGATAAAGACGACCCCATGAAAAACACACACACACACACACACACAAAACAAAAACCCTATTGCATTGTCTTTCCAGTTGGAGAATACAGTTTACAGCACAGAGTGTCAGGCGCACTCTGTGTGTGATAGTGGATAAAAGCAGGCGCCCTAACTTGTAGAGAAGCTGTGTACGGGAGCGTTTTTGCTGGTTTATGAAACTACTTCTGTCTTTATGAAGGAGAGATATTTTCTGGCAGTGGTTTTAAGGATCATTTTAAGATAGCCTGGAGATGAGAAACAGATGATATAGGCAGCTACTGATGACCTCTGCTGGCCTGGGCAGATCCTCAGGATCTATCTACTTTTTTTCTAAATTGATTTGCTCAAAACTCAAAATGTAATTTAAGACCAGATTTCCTACATAGAGTTAGGCTACCTTCTAAGAGCATTCTGTGGGATCATTTGCCTTCCTTAATATGTAGTTAGGTTGCCCCACTACGTCTTATTAAATTGTCTACTTTTAAACAACTCTGGCAGTTGTTAGTTCCTTTGCTATGGTAAAGTTTCACGTTCAATTAAACTAGTATTTTTGAGATGAAGTAACTCGTGTTTTCAGGTTGATTAGTCAGTGTGATTTAGACTTGATATTATTTTTATTATAGCTGCATACAAATTTGCTGTTAATTAAAACAAAAATCCAGCACTATGGATTTTAAATACTTGAGTTTAAACCACTACATATGAACAAATACAATGGTTATAGAACAGAAAAATGACTACACATATATGTATGTTTAGTCCTCTGTGTGTGTGTGTGTGTGGTGTCACTCAGTAGTGTCCAACTCTTTGCAACCCTATGGACTGTAGCCCGTCAGGCTCCTCTGTCCATGGAATGCTCCAGGCAAGAATCCTGGAGTGGGTTGCCATTTCCTTCTCCAGGGGATCTTTCTGATCTAGAGATTGAATTGGCAGCTCCTATTCCTCCTGCATTGGCAGGTGGATTCTTTTACCACTGAGCCACAAAACTAGAATTCAGTTTACATTATATAAAAGCTTATATTATCTAAATGTATAGGCTAAAATATGTGTGTGCATACATATATATACACGTGTATACTTCCCATTTCAGGAGCGATTTTAGATTTGTTATACTACTATATTTCATTCAAACTGCATTTGTCATGCCACTCACACCTATTCAAAATATATACGTGCTTCTCAGATTTAGGGATAAGATAACAATAGCCATATATGTGCACCTAACTTTTTGATTTAAATATACTGGTGATCGTGGCTTTATTCTTAAACATGTATCTTTTTTAAGGTCAGTGAAAGACTAATTTAGATATCATTGAATTTTTACAATTAAACAACTTGAGTAGCATGCTGATTTGTAAAAAATCAGTTAAATGGTGTTTCTCTATTAATTCAGGTGTACATGTCTATTAGTATTAGAAGCATCTATTCATTTATGGACCTGTTAGCTTCACCTTGAACAGAAGGGGTTAAGAAGCCATTTATATGTTATCTTCAGTTTCTCTGTTTCCTATGCAGGGAAGAAAGTGAGATATATTAAAGGTTTTTGAAAAGATGTAGTTTAACCTAGGAAAGAAGAGAAAATTTTCCAGTCTTTACTAGGGAATCTAACTGCCAGATCCAACTCTTGTATTGGTCCTTGCCCCAAACTTCCCGTGAATGCTCTTCTTTATTAACAAAGAATTATGGCACAGTAACTTACCAGTGTCCAGTAAGTGTTCTCTTAACTCACCTCATATATATTCAGTTCAGTTCAGTTCAGTCATTCAGTCATGTCCCTGGATCAGATCAGATCAGATCTGTTGCTCAGTCGTGTCCGACTCTCTGCAACCCCATGAACCATAGCACACCAGGCCTCCCGGTCCATCACCAACTCCTGGAGTTTACCCAAACCCATGTCCATTGAGTCAGTGATGCCATCCAACCATCTCATCCTCTGTTGTCCCCTTCTCCTCCTGCCCTCAATCTTTCCCAGCAGCAGGGTCTTTTCAAATGTGTCAGCTCTTCGCATCAGGTGGCCAAAATATCAGAATTTCAGCTTTAGCATCAGTCCTTCCAATGAATATTCAGGACTGATTTCCTTTAGGATGGGCTGGTTGGATCTCCTTGCAGTCCAAGGGACTCTCAAGAGTCTTCTCCAACACCACAGTTCAAAAGCATCAATTCTTTGGTGCTCAGCTTTCTTCACCGTCCAACTCTCACATCCATACATGACTACTGGAAAAACCATAGCCTTGACTAGATGGACCTTTGTTGGCAAAGTAATGTCTCTGCTTTTCAATATGCTGTCTCGGTTGGTCATAACCTTCCTTCCAAGGAATAAGCATCTTTTAATTTCATCACCATCTACAGTGATTTTGGAGCCCAGAAAAATAAAGTCAGCCACTGTTTCCACTGTTTCCCATCTATTTGCCATGAAGTGATGGGACCAGATGCCATGATCTTTGTTTTCTGAATGTTGAGCTTTAAGCCAACATTTTCACTCTCCTCTTTCACCTTCATCAAGATGTAGGTATAACAATAAAATTACAGGTAAATCAGACTGTTGTTACTTCAGAATGTTGTTGTTACATACAAAAAAATATATAATAAAATTTGCATATATCCCATTTATCTGTTCTAATAACTTCCAAACTATTCTNCACTCTCATCAAGAGGCTTTTTATTTCCTCTTCACTTTCTGCCATAAGGGTGGTGTCATCTGCATATCTCATTGGATTAGGGGTCACCATAATCCAGTATCACTTCATTTTAACTTGATTATATCTGCAAAGGGTCTATTTCCAAATAAGGTCATATTCACAGGTACCAGAAGTTAGACTTTGAACATACCTTTTGAGTGACAAAATTCAACATCCAACAACACCAGTAGTTTTGATAACTTTATTGCTTTCTGGCAAGACAAAATGTAGCAGACTCATTTTTTTTACATTTCCTGCTGAGGGTGCAGAACTGACTCACTCCTTTAAGTTGGAGATGATATTTAGGGACTACAATCTGAGAATTGGGGTGGTTCATTTTTACTGAGTTAGTCATTAGTTTTAGACCTTTTCAAAAGATAGACTTGGAAATGCTTTCATATTTTTAAGAATAAAACATATCGTAAATTTATAACTCTCACTTCCAATCCAAATTCAAGATGCCAAGACTTAGCCTCATCAAACTATCATCTACTACTGCTTTCTCCCTTGGGAAGTCCTCATTTTCAATGACACAGTATAATTATTCTCTACTTTATCACATAATACATACACAGTTGTCTCAAAATAAAACTAACACTGCCATTAACAATGTGATTACTTAAAACAGTTTATGGGTTTTAAGATTATCCTTGTAATTCTTTTTGTCCTCTGAGTACATTCCACTCAGGATGGTCAGTGAATTTACTGCATTTTAATGTCTTGTGAAATAGTTTTTTCTATTGTAGTTATGTCACCAACATGGTGCACAGTTAGGTTTGTTTATATCCATTTATTTTCAGTGCTTAAGAGTTGCCTTTTTAATTTAAACTTTGTTCTTATAAATATATAGAATATTATAGAATATTTTCAGAGCTTCAAAGTCTAATCTAATGCAAAGTGTAATTGCAGAAGTCTACTTCTGTGCCAGTTCTCACCACCTTGTCTCCTCCTCCTTCAAAAGTAATCATTTAAATGTTTTTATCCTTGCATTTTTGCATGTTGTATTTTGCAACCTTGTTGAACTCATTTATTAGTTCTAATTGTTTTTTAGTAGATTCATTAGGATTTTCTAGGCATAACATCATGTCATCTGTAAATCCAGTTTTCTTTATTTTTTTTTTCCAATCTGGATGATTTTTGTTTCTGTTCATTACCTAATTGCCCTGGCTGGAATCTCCAGTACAACGTTGAATAAAAGTGGCAAGATAGGTCATCCTTGTCTTGTTCCTCATTTTAGGGGGAAAATCTTCATTCTTTCACTATTGGTATGATGCTAGCTGCAGCTTTTCCATAGATGCCATTTGTCAGGTTGAGGAAGTTCCTGTCTCTTTCTAGTTTGTTGAATGTTTTTTATCATGAAATAGTGTTGGATTTTGTCAAATGCTTTTCTGCATCTATTGAGATGATCATTTTTTATGTTTTTTTTTTGTTTGTTTCCTTTTTCTTCCATTTATATGGTGTATTACATTAATTGGTTTTCAGATGTTAGACGAACCTTGTATTCCTGGGGTAAGTTCCACCTGGCCGTGGTGAATGATTCTTTTTATACGTTGTTGGGTTGGTTTGTTACTATCTGTTGAAGATTTTTGTGTTGATATTCATCAAAGATATTTATCTGCAATGTTCTTTTCTTATGTCTTTGTATGGTTTTCATATCATAGAATGAGTTGAGAAGTGTTCCTTCTAATGTTTTGGAATGGTGGTTTATTTTTAACTATATAAAAATATATGTATACTTTTTATTTGTTCTCATTACTTTTTATACCTTTATTATAGTCCACTGAGTGGATATATCAATGTTTTTACAACAAGTCTCTTATTGATAAACATCTGAATTATTTTCAGTCCATTGCTGTTACAACTCACATGGCACTGAATTACTCTAGTAATATGTCTTTTCATATGCTTCTCCATGTGTGGTATATATCCTCAGAAGTAAGACTGATGAGTCAAATAGGTACGTGTGAACTAGATATTGCCAAAATTCTTTTTCTTAGTGCTTAAATGATTTCACTTTTTCTTTTTTTCCACATTACATGGCTTGTAGAATCTTAGTTCCCCAACAAGGGACCAAACTCAGGCCCTTAACAGTGAGAGTGAAGAGTCCCTGTGGACCACCAGGGAATTACCACATTTTGTTTAAAAGAAGAGTGACTCTGCACAGCTTTATCAACAAAGTGTTTTTATTTATTTATTTTAGCCATTCTGGTAGATAATAAATAGTAATTTTGCATAGTTTTAATTTGTATCTATTTCATTATGAGTTTAAGCATCTTTTCACATGGCTAAGAGATATTTGCAAATCTCTTTATGAACACTCTGTTTATATCTCTAGCCTATTTATCTACAAAGTAGTCAAACATTTTTTCTGTTTTTAGAAAATTTTGTATATTAGAATATTGAAATTTTTGTCTATAGTTTAAAATTGCAGTTTTTCCCCAAACTAACACTTGTCTTTTTACTGTGCTCATGGCATTTTCTTTTCCCATGCAAAAATTTTGATTTTCAGTTTTTATAGTCAATCTTCTAGATTTTCTTTCTGAACCAAGTAGCAGCATAGGAGTAATTAAGAAGGAACCCTGATCTGAGCAGTCCAAGTCGAAAGAAATCACTGGCTGAATGTCCAGAGACGTCAACCTAAGGATTCCCCTCAGAACCACTGATGTCCACATTCCTCCTTATTATCTTAATGCAGTTATTACCCAATAAATTATAGATTTCCGAGGAGCTCTCCCTCTTCTAACTTAGAATCTGTTTTCTGCACAGAGCTCCTATGGACTTGGATAGATGAAAGCGAAATTGTGACAGTGTGGACATGGAGGAGGATCCCAAGAGCACGAAAGCTCTGGATGAAGCTGAGGGGCCCCAAACAGTGCAAAATGTGGCTGACAAATGTGTTTCCCTCTTAGGCCCCTGCCACGAGAACAGAGAGATGTTTTCTTAAACGTATATTCTTCTTCTTGGAAACTAATTGTGGCTTTCTCCAGGGCTTTTTTTCCCCCAGAATAAAACAAACTCTTCAGGTCTTACAAGTGTCTGGGAGAGACTGTCAAAGTTTTGTAGATAATGCTGGATTTCTCTCATTTTTATAGACTTGCAGGCTGTAGGCATAGTAACTGTTCATCATACAAAGAAAACAGCATACTAGTGTACATTTCCCTCTTTTCCTTGGCAGGTGAGTTTTGCCAAACGGACTGCATATTTGGCTCCATACGTTTATTTTTGCATATCTTAAAGTGTTTAATTATAAAGTATTTAAAATATAATTAAAAAACAACAACCAGAAAGTGACATAACAGTCAGCACATACCTACCACCCATTCTCTTATCTGAATTCCTACATGAAGCACTTTTTAAAAATTAAACTTCAAATACTGGATTGAACAACTCTCTGCACTATATAAAGTTATATGCATTTTATATAAAATACATGTAAAGAGATACTTTCTTTTCACCTGGGTTTGAATAAAGTTGGGGCGGGGGTTGTTCTTAGGCTGCTCTTGCTATTCTCCAGATAATTGGTTCCTGTCTTATATCTCTATAGAGCTTGTCCTTTCTCCTTCATTTCATGACTTGCAATAGAGGATACATTGGACCTAATTTCCTCCTTTAATTGTCCCCAAACTTGCAGTTGGTTTAGGAACAATGCCGGGCAGTCCTCAACATGGAACACAAAGAAAGTCTCCTATGTCTGGTTATAATTTAGAAATGGTCCCATTAACTTTAACATACCCCTTGCTACTGGGTTGTGTTGAACTTCCAGGAAGCTGAGCCTTATTTCTAGGTAAGAATTTAGACAGATAGTGTACAAAAGTTGAGAACACGTTACAATTCTGACAAATTAGTTCCTAATTATTTGGCTCCAGGCTCTGCCCATGTTGCATGCAGAACAGGCCTTTACCAGGACCCTTGGAGAGTTTTGTAGCTTAAACTGATTTAATTTAAAACAAATGGATCCATGTGATTATCTCAACCACAAATACGTAACACAATGTGTAATATATTTAAAAGGCAAGAGGAAATTTAGTAATGGAATTTCAGAACTATTTGAAAGAAAGGGATTTTGAGGGGAAAGAAAGGAAGGAGTGAATTGGTGACGCCAGTTTGATTCTTTTCAAATACCACAACTGAACTTGGATTTGTACAGTAAGGGCCATGGTGTTGTAAAGGATACCAACAGGAATTTAAATGCTGGTGAAGGAATACATGACAAGGCTTCAGACACCCAGAACACTGCAAAATGTGTGTGCTAAGTTCATTTTCTGTAGGAAAATGTGCCGATTTACATACTCTATCAAGGAATTCAGTTCAGTCGCTCAGTCATGTCCGACTCTTTGCGACCCCATATCTAGGTAGAAATACGGTCTTTGCTGCGATGACTTTTCTCATTCCTTTAATTTTTGTTACCGGCTACTCGTGGCCTCTCTTGCCATCCCAGCACATGTGCCTTCCACACAGACCAATCCCATAGCAGCTATAGTAACAGCAAGCGCTCACTGAGCTTTGAATATGTCCTGGCCATTGCTCTAAGCAGTATATAGGACTTCATTTAGTTCCTACAGCAACGTTACGGGGCTAATACTGATCTTGCTCTTGCATATTAGGAAGGAGCAGAGATGTTAACTTGCCTGACATGAAACCTAGAATGTCATTCTTAACCATTATTTAATATCTGCCTTCCTAAGCATACCAAACATCTGGTGATAAATGTCTTGTGTAATGAAATAATTTCTTAAGACCAGATGATTTTGAGTAAATATGCAGGACTAAATATTTCAAAATTACAAAAATAAATGAGGTTCTTAATGAAGTGTGATATCAGGCTTCAGAGCATTAGATATGTGAATTTTAATACATCTGATTGAAAATCAACCACATTTCTTCATAATCATACCCACTGTGATAGATTTCTTAGGTTAAAATATACAAAAGTACCTGTAGTTGACTCTTTGATTAGAAAAAAACTGCTGAATTTCAATTGGTTCAATCTAATACTTTGGACACTATTGAAAAGATGATATTTCTCAGGGCTCAGACCTGTTTGTCCATGCGTAAGCAGTAATTATTGAGGGTTAACCGTGCCAAACACTATGCCATATGAATCTTCACCTTCAAAATTCTTGGTTTTCAATAGGAGATAGACAGTAAGTATACAAATAATTACAATTAAAATAAGATTATTGTAATCCAGAAGTTCTGCATAAAGTGTCTTGGGAATATTCAGACAAGGATATTTATGTGAGCCTAGAGAAGATAGGAAGGTCTTAACACAGAAGAGAAGGTCTGATTGGGTGTAAGCAAGGAATAGAAGTTTGCCAGTACTGCTGAAAAGGACATTAAAAACAACCAACAGATTTTAGCTTTTAATGGAGCAGAGTGATATTTTTTAGAATCATCAAATTTTCTTAGGGGCAGTGCTATAGACATGCCTGACCTACCTGCTTTCAAATCTGTGTTATGCCTCCTCAGAGTTTTAGGTCTTAGGACAAGTTATTTCATGTCTACAATGTGGAAATATTAATACCTGCCTCATAAAATGATTTTGACCCATTGCATGGTGTATGCTAATAGCTCAGCAAAATCATACATTCACAGTAGATAACCAAATATGTGACTATTTTTATAATTATTGCCTAGTTTACTTCTTTGTTAACCAGCACATTCCTGGACCAACATCAGGGAGCTGTCAGTAGCACTTTCCATGAAAGCCATGGACCATGCGGTTGGGGAGTGGGTACAGGTATTGCATAGGGTGGATGATACATACCTGGGAGAGTTTCCCATCAGGCCACAGTGTGGTGCAGAATTTTCCCAGAAGTTTGTGGTATCTGCTTGTCATCTTGCAAGTGTTTGTGTGAGCTTTAAGAACAAACTTGTCAGCACACGAGAGTTCCCAGATGGCTTTTTCAAGGACTTTTCATCTCTGCTGTCTTTGATTTGAATGTTCCACACACCAAAATTGAGCACATTATTGGTACAGTCAGCCTCTTGTTTAACTATAGATGGCCGGTAGAGCAACTGTGCATCTGATACTCTTGACTGGGCCATGGTTCGCTGGCATTGGGAGCTCTGCAGACCTCTCAAAAGAGCTGTGTATCCACCAGTGGTCAGTGGGAAGAAGACCTCTAATTGCAGAATCTTGCCTGTGAAGTGGCTGCCAGATTTTGTCCTGCTGAGGTCAACTGTCTTTATTTTCGAGTAGTTTTATTAGCTTCACCCACAAGCTGTAATATATTAAAGACAGCAGTTTAAGAGCTGCAAATATTGAGGTCCTGGAACACAAGCCCACAGTAAAGTCAGCCATGGTCAAACAAGGCTAGTACAACCTGCCTCCCTGGGCTGGCTTCCTGCAGAGAATCAAAGTTAAAAGGAAGACAATCCAACCTTTGCATGGTGGGCCTTTAGCCACCGGAGAGTAAGAAAGGTCTGCATCTTAAGACCTGGAGTACAACAAAAAGGAGGGCTTGGCTGTTGGAGACCATGTTGCCTATGAAACATAAGCAGAGCCACAATTGAGTCCATAAATTCCTTTTATTTGTTCATCTCATCCCAGTATTTTGCAAGCACTAACACGAGAGTCATTGCTTACACTGTACAAAGGGTGAACTACAGATTTACTTGTGCTTTAGTTGTTCCAAAGCCTCTTCCCCTTATGGCTGTGTTCTGATATAACCTCAGTGCCACCCAAAGCAATAAATAGCAGAGGAGTTGGGGTAAATCCAATTATTTTTTTCCACAGCATCTTTCATTGTAAGTATGTCAGATTTTTAAAAATGAGACTCCATAAACCACATCATCGCAGAGTCCTGTTGCTGTCTCCCGGGGTTTCAGAGTTCCAAACGCTTGCCTTTTTGGACATCGAGCTGATGTAACCCTGGGGACTGGTTAGAGTGACTAAAAACACTCCTGGCGCTGGATCACCTTGTGGCCGAGGTGAAACAGGGATCTTGTTTTCCGGAGGTTGGAGGAGAACTCAGGGGAAAGGGCCCAATAGGGGGCGATGTGCTCTTTGGGACTTGGGAGAATTGACCCTTGACCTTCTCAATCTTTAGACCTTAGAAGCTCCTTGCTGGTCACAACGTTCACATCCGTCTTGGCAGCCTGAACCCCCCCGTCCTCAGAAATTCCTAGAAGTGTAAAGACAAAATCAGCCCCAGGATGTTGGCAGGATTCAATGTGTTACTAAAAATGGGTCTTTGTGGATGGAGACTTAGGAGTTTCAAGTGAAAAAGGAAAAGAAAATTTATGTAATTATCGGTGGCTCCAGTGACTTCAGTTGTTCTGAAATGGTTCATTACCAGCCATTGAAATCGGGTCCCAGGAACATTGCCTCCCAGCGAGTGAGGAGGGTATCTCTCGGCAGCCCCTTTCTCCTCCCTCCATCTCACCCATGTGTCACTGGGGAATCCCTCAGGAAACTCTTCATGGGGGGCTGCACTTGACAGGCTCCATAACTGTTCTGTGAGTGCCGCAACCCATGTTGACAGAGACTCCCAGCTCCCTGCCTCCTCGCTCACTCTGGGTCCTTTCCCAAACACTAAATAATGGGATGGGGAGAGAAGAGAGCTTCTCTTCCAAACAGCAGAGGCGGCAGGCCGGATGACTGTATTCCCTGAGCCTGGGTCTACCTCCAGCCCCCTGGCCGATACCTACACTGGGTCGGCGCGCGAGGCTCAGGTCTGCATGGGGCTGGGAGGAGGGGGGCAGCTTTCCGTGACAGCCTCCCTTATTCATGACTGTCCTTTTCTCAGCCAAAACTGTATTTCCTGGTACCTCTCTCGGGGTTGTGAAGGAGGAACAGTTGGATCACTTGATTAGCTTTTTCCCAGAACAGGGACCCTCCCATCTCTGTTTACTTTCCTGTGAGTGAAGGAGGAGGCCCAAGAACGGGGCGCCTGCTGGGGCTGCTCCTGAAACAGAAACAGCCCCAGAGTCGGCCTCGGTTTCGCTAACTGGATCAATTCTCCCACATCAGGTAGACACCTGCCAACACTTGCCCCCTCCACTCCCGGGGAAAACTGCTTCCAGGGGTCCCCCTGCCGCTCCTCTCACAGACAAAGGAAACTCCTTACTTCTCAAGGACCACCTGTTTGGGATATTTTGTTTTTTCAATTGTGGTTTAAAAAAAAACCCACATAGGATACAATGGACATGAGTTTGGGTGGACTCCGGGAGTTGGTGATGGACAGGGAGGCCTGGTGTGCTGTGGTTCATGGGGTCGCAAAGAGTCGGACACGACTGAGCGACTGAGCTGAACTGTACTGAGGGTACAATTTACCATCCTAATTGTGTTTAATTGTACAGTTCAATAGTGTTAACTGTACTCACATGGGGCNATGGACAGGGAGGCCTGGTGTGCTGTGGTTCATGGGGTCGCAAAGAGTCGGACACGACTGAGCGACTGAGCTGAACTGTACTGAGGGTACAATTTACCATCCTAATTGTGTTTAATTGTACAGTTCAATAGTGTTAACTGTACTCACATGGGGCTTCCCTGGTGGCTCAGACTGTGAAGAATCTGCCTGCAATGTGGGAGACCTGGGTTTGACCCTTAGATCAGGAAGAGCCCCTGGAGGAGAGCATGGCAACCCACTCCAGTATTCTTGCCTGGAGCATCCCCATGGACAGAGGAGTTTGGAGGACTGCAGTCCATGGGGTTGCAAAGATACTCACATAGTGTGCACCAGATCTCCTCGTTGAACACCTCTCTGTTTTCCCCTCCCCCCAGCCTCTGGAAGCCATCACTCTACCTCCCCTGAGTTTATCAACTTTAGATATCTTATGTAAGTAGAAACATATAATATTTGTCTTTTTGTGACTAGTTTATTTTACTTATTAAAATGTCTTCAAGTTTTATCCATGCAGCATGTGACAGGATTTCCTTCTTTTTCAAAGCTTAATAATATTCCATTTGCTTATCCATTCAGCTGTCAATTGGTGTCTCAGTTACTTCCACCTTTTGGTCATTGTGAACAATGCTGCAGTCAACATGAGGGTGCAGATATCTCTGTAAAATCCTGCTTTCAATTGTTCCACATAGACACCCAGAAGTGGGGTTGCCAGATCAAAGATTTCAGGCTCCTGTCTGCGGATGCACTCTTTATATTCCTACATCATTTCCACAGCGGTAAGTTGTAGAATGTTCTTTTCCCCCCAAATCAATCCCACTGGGCAAAGAACAAGCTGGGGCTAGCTTTTGCTCTAGTCCCAAGTCAAAGAATGAGGACTTTCCATTTTCAGTCTCTTATGCCCCACTTGGGTTCCTACCATCAACAGGCAAATGCAGATCCTCACTTAGCTCAACTGCCTGCCACCCTCACAGGCCTTTCTAGCATCTCTAGCATGCCCAGTCATGAGGGCCAAGGTTCCCCTGCTCTCTAGATAGTCACTGTCATCCTGGACTGATCCCAGCTCCCCATCCCCATGCTTATGTTAAAGTCAGGCAGCTGTCTTCCCCACAGGGCGGTGACTCATTAAGCACTGCTTGGTCACTTCTGCTAGACAGGCTGGCAGTGGAGGAGGGACAGTGGTTTGGCTGCCCCCCCAGCCTGAGGAGCTTTGATCTTCTGCAAGAGGAGCCCATCACTGTCATACTTCAGAGAGGCAGGAAGACCAGCAGGGAGGCTGCAAGAGTGGTCCTTTACCCAACCCTAACAAACACACCCACACATGCATACACGTGTGTGCACACACACACATGTGCACACATACACACAGAGGCGTCAAGGGTTCCTGGCCACTCCAGCCCATGGTTCCCAATTCTAATCATTTCGTGTTCCATTCCCAGCTTCGAACTTTAAGTTTTGGCCTCCAAAAATGAAATAAAAGGTAACATTCCTTAAGAATGAAGACTTAAAAAGTGTTCCAAATTTTGTCATTCTGTTTTGTATTCACCTTATTTATCACAGTCACTGCAGGCTTTATGCGTAAGTAGAGAAGATTTCAGAATAATTAGAAACCCCACCAAAATAGCTTCTCTACCAAGTTGTATTGGAGCAAAAGAATCATTTCTTTGGTTTGTATTGCTCTCACTAGACTTTTAAAAAATGCAAATATGCCTAATAGGAGTAACAAATTGTCACTAACACTTTACTATAATTTAGTCTGTCAGATGGCTTTCCTCTAGGGGATGTGGGGGAGGCAGGAATGGGGAAAAAACACAGAAAGTAGAGTTGGGGAAACATCCGTGAATTTCATTTATTTCCCAATTTTTCCCAGTATCAGTTCTGTGTATGTTTTAAGCCAAAATTTCATGAATCTTTTTGTTTCAGCATTTGTCCACCTTAGGAAAAATGGAGTGAGCAAGTTAGCCAAATCATTTCTGACATCTCAATTTTACATGCTGGTACCATGTTATGAAATATTGTATGGGAGGGAGGCATCGCCGAATGTTTATCTGTTTGTCTCTTGTCCTAATTAAGTCCATGTGGATCCCATGTGACTCCAGAGTATGGAGACCACGTTTCCATGATGGTTTTGCTTTATATTTTCCTTTAATGTGCTGCGTCAATTAGGGAGGGAACGAATCAATATTTGGATTTGGAGGGAAGGTACTGAGAGAGCACTGTTTGGGCTGTAAAGTGAGGAGGGACTATATGACTCTGAAGTCATCAAAAAGAAATTTCCTGGTGTTAGTTAAGATACTTTTGGATGAAACAAGTAGAAATCAAATTGAGCTAGCTGAAGCACAATGTGGAGGGGGGGTGGTGGCTTGAGGATAAGGGGTGTCTCACGGAGCCCGAGGGCAGGAATGTAGCCCAGCCTGAGGAACTGAGGCCTGGGAAGCTTGTCAGCAACCCAGGAACAAACTCTGCCTCTCATTTCTGCTGCCTTCTGAACATCTGCTCCTCCTTTTCTCTCTCACTGCAGACCAGATTTCTCTGGCTCTCCAACCACATTGCAATATGGCTGGCCCAAATCTTCCAATCAACGTATCATCTTCCCAACCACATCCTAACTATTAATTCCACTCCAGTTGTAAGGAAGGAGACCCTGATGGTCCAACTTGAATCAGGGACTACCATGGTCTACTGAACTGGGGACAAAGGGACAGGGTCACAAACTGCGAATGCAGCTGCTGGGGCTCACCCTGGGCATGAGGGTTACTTTCATAGTACAAGGATCGTGGCACTCATCCTGAGCAGTCAGTCCCTATTCCAAAAAGAAAAAAAACAAACAAATAGATTTTCTGGTTTTCCTGTTTGTAATCTGAAGTTCCTCAGGTCTCATCAGCTATGGACACAAACAGGAGTTGTGTTCACAGCACCAAGTATAGGAACTCAGACTTACACGAGTGTTCCCAATAGTTTTCCTGAGTGTTCATCCGAACTCCCAAAGGGCCCACTCCTGCTTGCCACCCTCAGCCCCGCTCTCTGGACACCCCAGTTCTCCACCAGGCATATGGTCTCTATTGCCGCCTGCTGGGCACGTGACCACAACACATGCATCAGACTGCATCCTTCACTGGGATGCCCATAAATCTCTAGCTTATGGCTGTTGCCCGGGTGTCACTGTTACTAGGACACCCTTTTATTCTTGAAAGTGTCCCAGTTTGAATAATCAATTATATGTCCTACCTATTCCCTAATGTACCAGCTTTACAAGGCTCTAAGGAAAGACGGCCTTTATGAAGACTCTGTTACAGAAGCTTTCAAACAGTGAAAGAGAAACCCAATTTGACCTAAATTAACTAAAGAGAGGGGGTGTTTATTGACCAATATAACCAAATCAGGGAAAGGGCAGAGAGTAGTTTGCCTCAGCAGCCACTACATTCAGAACCCGACACCCAGGGAACTCATTCCTTCTCTTGCCATTTGTCTCTAATTCTTTTGATGTGCTAACTTTATTTCCTCAGATTTTCCCTATGAGGTTGAAAATTTGGGCACTGTCATTCAATCTGGGCTTATGTCTTCAAAGCGTCAAAACCACCGAGAGCTCTTACTGGGAACATCCTGGGAAAGTCTTTGACTATGGTTGGGTCACACGCCCATCACTGAACCAGTCACCATAGCCAAAACGTGAGGACCTGTGGTTGGCCACCCTCGCCAGAATCTTACTAAAAGGATGGGAATGCTGTCCCCAGCAGGCAAAACAAGCAATGCCCATCCACAGATCAGTGCTTCATACTGGCCTACTTTTACCAGAACTGAGACTTGAGTCCAGTGTGGGCAGGCCATGAAATAATCATGTTAGTTGTTCAGTTATATCTGACTCTGCAACCCCATGGAATGTAGCCTACCAGACTCCTCTGTCCATGGGATTCTCCAGGCAAGAATACTGAAGTGGGTTGCCATTCTCTTCTCCAGGGGATCATCCCAACCCAGGGATCAAGCCCAGATCTCCTGCATTACAGGCAGATGCTTTACCATATAAGCCACAAAGGAAATAAACGTAGGTGGCCCCATATCCCTCCTTTATGACAACTAAGGTTTTCTGACGGAGGCCAGCTCCTCCGGATCCTTGTCCTCTTTTCACACTCAGGAGGATCTACAGTCGCTATGCATGTGGGTTTGGTTAGGCTGCCCTAACTGTGTACCAGAACCCCAGCAGTGGACATACCTGAGGTAGGAGCCTGAAGATATCATTATATATATTAGCAAAATCAAACAGGGTTAGGGAGTGTATGGTCCCTAACCAGCCCAACTCTGATAAGTTCTTCAACTTCATAGATCTACAGCTTAGAAGTTTGGGTCCTGAGGACAACCCAGTAGGATTCATGGGAAATAAGTCTCTTATCCTTCCCTGGCTCCACCTCTTTTCTCTCTGTGTGTATATGTGTGTGTTTCAGATATATCAAAGTGTTTATAAACCAGAGACTTACTTTACTGGCTTCAGGCCAAATGTTATTCATGAAGAGAAAAGCAAATTTCTGCTCGGATAAGAATGAATATTATTTTCTCCAATTATGGGAAATTCCACTTTTCTTTAGTATTGCTAATTAACCAAGAGACTCCCCTGTCCACCCCTCCCCCCAATTTGCATCAGTGCTTTGAATGATTCTCAGCAAAGTTGGGCGATTTCAGACCTATTTAAGAATGGTTCGCATGCCCATATGTATTTCCACTATCTGTGATGGATCTACAATGAGGGTTTTGTTCTCGTTGACCTTTAGGGTCCTTTCAACCATCAGGTAGACTTCCCAGGTGGTAAAGAACCTGCCTGCCAATACAGGAGACATAGAAGATGCAGGTTCGGTCCTTGGGTTGGGAAGATCCCCTGGAGGAGGAAACAGCAATCCACTCCAGTATTCTTGCCTGGAAAATCCCATGGAAAGAGGAGCCTGGTGGGCTAGAGGGTTGCAGAGTTGGACTCGACTGAGCGACTGAGCAGGCACGCAATCATCTGGTGCTAATATCCATGAGTTAGATGAAGCCCATTCAGTTTGTACGTGACATCCTCCTAGTTTTATCTCCTCTCAAACACATTTGAGAAACTCATTGCAAATTAAGAGACAGATGTGAAACTTAGTGACATACCTCAAGAGAACGTTTAAGTCTTAGATAACTGAGGTGAACTGCTGAGTTTTGAGAAGTTTTTAGAGGTGAAAGCATCACAGGTGTGCTGTGTTTGGAAAACAGCAGTCCATACACCTCTGTGGGCAGGTGCAGCGCCCCACACCGGGGAGCAGTGAGCCGCCATCAGCAAGGCCACTTTGACGCTCTATTCCCTTCTGAACCTGGTCCAGATCCCAGTGCCAAGTCCAAAGTGAGTCAGTGAACTGATGGGATGGACCACATGGGAAATCTATCTGAAAACCATCCATCTCCTGAAGGACACACACCAGGGCACAGCTTGTCTAAAGCTACACAGCTTCTGCCAAAAGATGATTTTGCCACAGCTTTTAAACATATGATGCAAGATGTGTGCTGTGAAAAGTCCCCACTTACCATTTAAGTATTTGTGTTCAGAGGGATAAAAGAAAAGAAAACAAATACGGAAGACCTAACATAGGAACTGTTTACAGGCAAGGTTTGGGCTGGTCTTATTCCTTCTACTACTTCCCTGACCACTTATAACGATCAATTACCTTAAAGGGGCTCTAGGTCAGCTTAACAATAAAAACAGCGTTATCTCCTGTAATCAATTGTACACAGCAGTTATCCAGCCTCCATTTTTCTGTACCATTCATGGTACCGACTTTGTACTTTTTAGTTTTCATTTTGAGAAAATGAATTCCTATGAAATGTACACCTATTGACTTTGAGGATGCTTCTAGGAACTTGTTTAAAAAATTTTAAAAAACAGACAGATGACTATACTTGGGCTAACTTTCCAAAGAGGAGCCCAAGTCTGAGAGAGACAGAAACCCAAGTCTAATTATATCTGTGGTGCCTGGGAGACATCCCCAGCTTAGATGAGTAAATGTGAAAAGAGAAAACCATCATGAGCAATTAGCTGGCTCTTGGCTAAACGTCAGCAGTGACTCCACTGCGAAGCCCCAGCCCCGCCTCCCCTCTGTCCTCAGCCACATTTCCAGTCAGGAAAGCAAAGACAGCCTCTGATTCACATTGTTCCTCTGGAATTAGGCTCAGCAGTCTTCTCTAGTGACTCCTTAAAACCTGTCCCTTCTTCTGGTCATTATTGTCTTTTCTCCCATTAAATTTTAAACCACTTTACTGGAAAACCTCTTGGCACCAAGCATCCCTTCTTTCGGTTAGGGCAGCTTCAAGTCCCCATTGGCCCATACAGAATGCGGCCGGCAAAGTGTGAGTGAGTGTGAGGGGAAGGGATTTTTGTTTAAGACGCTCCACATTTCTACTGCAAATAGGAACCAGCAGAGTTCTTCCCAAGCCCATCACATCTGCTGAGACCCTGTCAGAATGGGCCGATGGGACGATCCAGTTGACTTCATGAGGGATTCCAGCTCTGCTGGGCTGGAGTTCCGGGCGGAGAAAGAACCGCAGCAGTGGGGGAGCTTGGTGGGCTGGTTGTTTGATTATTGGCTTTTGCTGATGGCCGGTGAGGGTGGGCAGCCCTGAGAGTTATTCTGAGGAACTCTGAGCCTTGAGCTGCTGCCCCAGTGGGGTCTCTCCTGTGGTCCCCATTTTGGCCCCAAAGTAGGACATTTTGCATGCTGAGAATAAACCTGTCTTCTCATCCCCTTTCTCTGGTTGGTGAGTGGGGGTGGAGGACAGGACACATGTATTGCAACCACTTCCTCTCTCACCTTCTTGAAAAGCCTCTTCAAGACTCAGGCTTTGTCTATTTTCCAGAAGCTTCCCGGGGCTGGACTTTGCTTTGCAGAGGTGAAACCTGCAGTTCCGGGTGAGAAATGTCAGGCAGAGATCAGGAAGATGTCTTCAGAGCCCAGTGAGGCCTCCTCCTAGCTGTGCTGTCCAGTCTAGACAAGCTTCTTCAGCAACTGGGTGGACTCATCTCCAGCTCCGGGCCTCCTTTGTCTATGTCTCAACTGCTTAGAACTTGGCGCGGAACAGAAGGGGTGTAAGTAAGTAATGGCCACTCCCACACTCCAGCATTGCCCTCGGGAGTGAGAAGAAGAGGAGCTAGGGGACTCCTATCTAAATTCCCTGCAGAGACCAGTAGCACCCAAGAGACCTTGAAGTGATGTGGGAAACGAGCTGTTGACAAGCGTTAGGACTAAGGGAGGGACACCGAAGGATACTGGAAAGTCAGCTCAGATTTTCTTTTAGGGAATTCCACTCAAAGAGTGAAGCCGAAAAACCTTGACCAAGAAGCTGTGACCAGGCCTTCTTGGAGTCTTTAAAAGAATGGTGTTTTTCCAGATTTGTTTCATGGCAAAGGTTGGGAAGAACCTCAGTCAGTGCACCCTCGAGTCATCATTAGAGATTTCTTAGGAGGTCCTTGAGGTGGAATTTGTAATTTAAAGTCTTCTTGATGTAAAAGATTACATCTGTCAGAGAAGGAAGAGAATTTTGTGGCAAGCGAGGGCAGGGAGCACTCATTCATTCTCAGAGCTCATCTTCAGCCAGTAGATCTCAACCCATTGGAATCACCTAGGGAACTCCCAAACAATCTCAGTGTTTAAGTCCCATGTGATTTAAATCAGATATTCTGGGGATATATTACTCAAGACTTCCCAGATCACTCTGATGTGCAGCTGGGGCTGGGAAACAGTGTTCAAGGCTAAGGGAGCACCAGTGGCCTGTGCTCTGCCTTTGGAACAACCACAGGTGATCGGCTGGGGTGGGCTCTACATACTCATTCTTCCCCATTGAATCTGAAGTTTTGTTCCTCTAAGGGTGGCCTCTGGACCAGCTGCATCAGCATTACCTGGGACCTTATTCAGAAATGCAGAATCTTCAAGCCCACACTTGCTCTAGACCCATGGAGTTAGAATTGTAATGGGGAAGTGTTTCTTCAACTTAAACGTGCAGAGGAAACACCTGGAATCTGGTTAAAATAGAGAATCTGTTTTAGTAGGTCTGGGGTACAGTCCAAGATCCTGCCTTTCTAACAAGCTCCCAAGTGATTCTGATGCTGCTGATCCATGGACCACACTTTGGGTAGCAAAACAATAGGGGACTTGGAGCAGCAGCAGATGGAAGTTGCTCCAAGAGCAGTGCTCTAGCTTTAGACTGCTCAGTGCAAATGGTGCTGACAAAGTTGCATGGAGCATATATCCAGGGATATAAGAGAGAAGGAGGAATTTACAGTCATGACTGCCATTCCTAAGGCAGCCACTGGGTAACTGCCACCATCAGGAGAGGCCATTGCTGGGAACTTCCAGGAACTTCCACTTGGAACTGGCACCAAAGGAAACTACAAGGGAAAGAGTCAAATCAACAAGATCACTTAGCAAATTGGAACTCTCTTCACATCCCAGCCAAGTCACACTTGAGAATGAGGATGCTGGCCATTTTCATCACTTGCTATCTGGAGTAGAGAACCAGTTTTTCCGTATACTTCTCGCTGAAATTAGAAAATGAGAGTTTCCCATTGGGATTCCTCATGGGGCTTATGTATTCCTTTATACCACAAGTATTTATTGAGCTCCTACTTTGTAGCAGGCACCGTGCTAAGACTTCAATTTGGAAATCTAGAAACGAGCGAGGCTCCAGCCAACTGTAGAGACCCAGCATTGCAGCCCAGCCCCCATTGGAGAGGACACTGTGGCCCCGAGAGAACCAAGTTATGCTGGGATGGTGCCCATAAACTTCTCAACTACTATAGAAATCCCAAGCCTAACATCAATTGATGTCAATTTCAGAAATAAGACTATATATGATTCATTTGGAATCAGGCAATGGAAAAGCCAACGCTATTACTGGAAGGAATTGGACACCACTGAGCTGCTCTAGGATAAAGCCGAAGTACACAACATTTGGGAAGGAAATGGCAGCCACGGAAGATATTGTATGACTGCACTGGGGCTGCAATACTAGAACCAGTATGAGAGTTTGGAAAGGGTTCAGTTCTGGGCAGAGAATATAAGTGAGAGCTGAGCCCTGGGTTGGGGCCCTCCTCCCCACGTTGAAAGGCTTTGCCTGCATCATCTGAGAGGTCCCTTCCAGTCCCGCCCTTTGAACCAGCATGCTCGGAGGAGGTGGGGCTGGCCTCTGGAACTCTCACACAGCCTATAAACAATGTTCCTTGTAACTCATGTCAAGCCTAGGGACCTCCTCTTTGAAGAGCTGTGCCCACTTGTTGTCAGGGCAAGAAGCCATCTCAGTGAGTAGGTACCAGGGGCAGGGGCACAATGAACAAAAATCACTGACAAGGAGTTCTGACAGCTTATCAAGGGTAGGTGAACAATGTGATCTTGTTACTAGCAGCAGTAATCAGGAGCCCCTTGGGGAAGCCAGTCTCCTTCCTGCCTTGAGAGATCCCCTGGAGCCCACGGCTCACTGATGGTAAATGACCTGCAGGGAGTTACAAGGTGGTAGATATGGGTGGAGGAGAACAGAGTGTCTCAAGGACCCAAACACTATCCAAAGCTTTGTGGATGTGAAATTAATGGGGAGGGAAACAAGACGTGATTATGAAATAGAAACTACAGGGGAAAAAAATATGTCATTACAGCTGGGTGTGTGTGTGCAAAAAGAAACCTGTAATCCTCTCCATCTGAGGGGCCTCCGTATGTGGAGCCCACTCAAGAGACTGAGAAACTGCAAAGAAAAAAGAAGACTGGGTCCCCCTGGTCAAGGGAGGGGCAGTATCTTTGTGGAAATAGGACAATTATAAAGGATCTAACACAAGTAACCTAAGCACAAAATATATACCTAAGTGATGACAGCTGTGTGAGAAGCCAGGCGGCAGGGAAGAGAGAAGAAGGCTTGGAGGTAATTGGAAAAGTGTGTGGGTCAAAAGGAAATTGATAGAAAGCCTGGGCATGAGCATCAACCCTAGAGAGGCACGCCTGCTAAGGCGGATTTAAGAACGCTCACCACGGCCAAGACAGAGCCCTCCAAAAGACCCCAACTCCTAGGACTAGAGAAAAGTCGAGCATGAAATTCTCCCAGGCAAATCTGGTTGTAAAGGGAAGAGGAGGAATAAGGGAAAACTCCCCTCTAACATCGGAGAAGGCAATGGCACCCCACTCCAGTACTCTTGCCTGGAAAATCCCATGGACGGAGGAGCCTGGTGGGCTGCAGTCCATGCGGTCGCAAAGAATCAGACACGACTGAGTGACTTCACTTTCACTTTTCACTTTCATGCATTGGAGAAGGAAATGGCAACCCACTCCAGTGTTCTTGCCTGGAGAATCCCAGGGATGGGGGAGCCTGGTGAGCTGCCGTCTATGGGGTCACACAGAGTCGGACACGACTGAAGTGACTTAGCAGCAGCAGTAGCAGCAGCAGCAGCCTGGTAACATACCAAGAGAAAGAAAAAGATGAGCAAAAGGACTGGGCAGACGTGCAGATCCTAGAGCACAGTTGTGAGAACAGTTGGTAAAATGTGTTCCTCACCTTCCGTTTCTCCCCCTTTCCAAAGCATCCTATGTTCCATTTCAGATGGTTCACGACAAAATGTTTGGTTCCTGTTGGAAATGCTCTCGAGACAGTAGCAACTGCCCCTCAAGTTTCCAACTTAACCAGCATATCTGTGAAGGCTCAAATAAGAATGAAAATGCACAAAATAAGATTCTTCTTTAACAAGCAAACAAACCCTGCTGCTGGAAGCTGAGAGGGTTTTTTAATATAGCTTATGGATCCAAGTTGGAAGGAAAAATAATTCAGCAGCATATCCATGAGCTAACTGCATTTCCCCTTGTAACACAGAGCAGCTCCACACCTGAGAGCAAAGAGGAAGATCCCATGCATTGTCTTCCGCCTGCCCGGTCCTCTTCTTTCAGAGACACAAGGTGCGTGCACCTTGCTGAGCAAGAAACCCGCATTCCTTCCATAGATGTGGGCTCCTTACTGGGACCTGTGTTCATTCAGGTAGTGCCTGCTGGGGACTGCTGCCAGAGCATTGCTGCGCATGGCTGACTTAGGTCTCTCACAAAGAGACTGTAGCTGGGCAGAAACAGAAATGCTCAGGTGGCAGCCTTGCAGGGGACCAGAGTTTTTAATGCATTTAATTATTTCAACATGTTGGAGAGTAGGACCTTGGAAGTAGGGGGAAAACTTTACACCTCTTTCTGGAAAAACCAACATGACAAATGCCTGTGAGTGACCAGGAATTGTGCTGTATGCTGTCCACGTCTGTCTCACTTCTGGCCAAAGGCCTAAGGACCCTCTTGAGGCTGGACACAGCATGGACCAGCATAGCCTACTGAATCTCAGGATGCGGCCAGAAGCCAACTCCACAATTTTCCTAGATGATTCTGATGCTTTGAGAACTAATGATTTAGAGGGACTGCATAATAATAGAAATGACTTGCAAGAAGAAAAAATTTTTAAACAATTGTTAACATCCTCAATAACAATTGGCCCTAATGAAATAATATCAGAAAACCATAGATGAGACCATTCTGAAGTGAAGGGCTCTCTGGTTACAAATACCATATCACACACAATGTACAATAAAAATATTGAGAAGAAAAGGGAGTTGGGAGTGGTTTAAAACAAACAAACAAAAAAAGCCCTGCAAAGAAGCGATACTTGCAATAGCACAATTAAAATCTACATCAGCGCTGTAAATAGCGGACCTGACAGGGTAGAATTTAAATCAGCAACTCCTCCAGAAAATAGAGAAAAAAGAAAAGAAAAATACTTTTAAATGAGACAAAAGATGTGAACAATAAGGTGTTATTATTTGGAGGACAGAGAACCAACCTAAGAACCACATATTTCCTGAAAAAGAAACTTACAGGAGCTGGTATAGAAGTGATTAGCCACAGCATGATGAAAAAGAAACTCTTTCAGAGAAGAAACAAGTCCTGAATTTGCAGATGGAAAAGGCTTCTTAGTTCAGCCAAAAAGTATTCTACAAAATATTCTCGCAGAACCCTGAATTATAAAGATAAATGGATAGATGTGCATGCAGCTAGCCAGAAAAATAAACCCACCAATAAACAAAACCAGACAAGTTTTCAACTTGCTTCTGCAACTGAAAATGCCAAAAAACCAATGGTGCTGTGTTTACAAGATTTTGAAGTGAAAATTTATAAACCAGGAATATTATACTCAAATTGCTTTTCATCTGTGAAAACAACAGAAATGCATTTCTATACGTAGACAGATTCCAAAAATATACTTCCTATGTATTACATCTTGAGAAATTTATTTGAAGATGGACTCTGACTGACTAAATGATAACTCCAAATGAAGATCCCAAGAACAAAGAAATCAATTCCAGTATAGAACACTGACAAGAAGACTTTAAAGGTCAAAGGGTTGAACCTAAATAATTATAAATGTGTACTTGTATATTAATGTCAACAATGATTGTTAATTCACAAATCCTCAAGATCAAACACAGATAATTACAATGAGAGAGATGAACAATGACAAAGAGGGAACTCTGATGGAACAAAAATCAGGGAGGAAAAGAAAACTATTGTATAAATTCTCAAGTGCTGTGATTAATTTCCACAGGAAGATAAAAGAAAATATTCTGAGTATAATAGGGTGTTATAAAAATAGGGAAAGCTCCTGGAAATTAAAAAGGGTAGATGAAATGAAAAATTCAATAGAAGGAGTGAATAAAATTAATGAAAACTGCCAGAAAGTAGACTCAAAAAAAGAGGTAGAAAATAGAAAAAGCTAAGAACTTCTGGGAATTTGTTTTATAACTAATAGGAGTTACAGAAAAAAAACTTTTAATACAGAAAGTACAGGGATAAAATATCCAAAGACCCAAAGTAAGAAATGTTCCCAGAAATGAAAGATACAAGTCTCCAGATTAAGGGGCTCATGTAGTAAACAAACAAACAAACAAATCCACACTAGGGCAATCACAGTGAAATTTCAGAACAGTAGGGCTAAAGAAGTTATCCTAAGACCTACCAGAGAGCAAAAACCAGGTTCAATACCAGAATGGGAGTAAGAATGGTATCAGAATGTGCCAGAAGTAACATTGGAAACTGAGCAAAAAGGAAGCATTCTTTATAATGTGAANCAAACAAACAAATCCACACTAGGGCAATCACAGTGAAATTTCAGAACAGTAGGGCTAAAGAAGTTATCCTAAGACCTACCAGAGAGCAAAAACCAGGTTCAATACCAGAATGGGAGTAAGAATGGTATCAGAATGTGCCAGAAGTAACATTGGAAACTGAGCAAAAAGGAAGCATTCTTTATAATGTGAAGGAGGCATAATTTTACCCTATGATTCTCTGCCCAATTTTTGCTTCCTGTGAGTTTCCACGCCTCCCTGTTGTAACATCTGTGTTTTGTTTTAAATGAAACACAGCAATAGAAGGCCCCCACACCCGCTCACCTTTATAGCAACTTAAGGATTGCTAAGAATTATTGTTGACACATATCCAGTTAGATATTTGTGAGTATTTAGATTTAATTCTTGGCATCACCATTTTTAATCTCCATGCCAGTCTTTTATATCAAATTTATGTATTTATTCTTAAAAAAATTGTTTTTATTATTATTTTTGACAGTTCCGGATCTTTAATGTTGCACAGGCTTTCTCTAGATGCTGCAAATGGGGGTTTCTCTCTAGTTGCAATGGGCGGGCTTCTCATTGCAGTAGCTTCTCTTGTTGTGGAACACAGGTTCTAAGGGACATGGGCTTCAGTAGTTGCAGCTCCCAGACTCTAGAGCATGGGCTCTGTGGTTGTGGCATATGGGATTTTCCTGGACCAGTGATCAAACCTGTGTCTCTGGCATTGACAAGCAGATTCTTTACCAGAGTCACCAGGGAAGCCCTACTCACTTATCTTGGACTGAAAGTAGATGAATGCTATTTTCAAAGATCCTGCAACTCAAAAAAGTCATCTCTCCATATCCTTTCACAGAAAGCCTCTGTAAAAGAATGTGCTCTACTAAAATGAGGAAGTAAGTCTACATTGAGTAGTCCTTCCAAAAAACAAAGCGTGATTGCCCAAGTACAGATGCCTAGGAATTAATGAAGCCAGGTTTAGAGTACAGATCTTACAATTCCTACTCTGATGGTGTTTCAAATACATTGGGATAACAGTAACTGCACCACCACTGCCCTCTGCCTCCACCACCTAGCCGTATAGCATCACTCTGGACCAAGAAGCCCAGAGGCAGTAACAGAAATGTCATCCTCGTACTCTCTTGATTGACAATGACCTCTGAGTTGAACCCTATTGGTCAGCTCCACTCCACCCAACGCTGATTTTCAGTGCAAAGGCTCTGGTTAACTAAAGGATGCACCCTGGGAGAGATGAAAGGCTACACCAGCTTACTCACCACTTTGTGTCCAGTCCTAGCTTGTAGTGATGCTCAGTACACATGTATTGGACTTTCTGGAAGGCTATGCACTGAAATTGTTGTCATTCTTTTGATTGTATGTGTTTATTTACTTTTTAAAATTTATTCATTCATTTAACCTTTTCTTAACACGTAGGCTTATGAATTCTAGCATTCTGGCTGAGAGATGGAAGATTTTGAATATAAACTTTCAGCGAATGGGAGCAAACTTACCAACTGAGCCAAGTCATCTTGCTCTCTTCTTTCCCCATCTAGGAAAGCAGCAGCAGCTCCAAGAGCCCGGGAGGCTCAGTGCACTAAAGGAAGTGGGCCGATGCCAAAACAGAGGAGTGGGACAACCAGATCCAGGCTGGGAGCAGGTTCGTCTTGTCTCCCTAAGGGCACACCTGGTTAGGACAAGCAGTGTCCTAGAAGCACGAGTATGCATGAAAGGGAATAAACCTGACAAGGTATGTCTGACCTGAGGAGGCCCTGGAAGTGGGCATGGGGGGCAGGGAGAAAGGTATGTGGAAGGAGTTAGAAAGTGATCACTCTAGAGCTGTGAAACCTGGGCGAGTGGGTCAGGGCATGGCGATGTAATCAGGTTTGGCTTCTGGGGACTTAGCAGATTAGGTCATGTAGAAAACTGAGAGAAATCTGGGGACTGGCAGCTTGAAGGAGCTTTGAACGGTGTGAAAGCTGGGCACAACTGAGGTACCAAGGGGCCCCTCCACATACTCTAATCTTCCCAGTGACCACTGCTATCTATCCTTTTAAAGTAACACAGATTTGACATCCTCGTTAGAGCTGAGCTGCAGCCTAGAAATAGACTTTATGTTGAGCATTAATGCTATTTAGTACATTATTTGGACTTCCCAGGTGGCGCTAGTGGTAAAGAACCTGCCTACCAATGCAGGAGATGTAAGAGACATAGGTTCGATCTCTGGGTCAGGAAGATCCCCTGGAGGAGGGCACAGCAACTCACTCTAGTATTCTTGCCTGGAGAATCCCATGGACAGAGGAGCCTGGCTGGCTACATTCTGTAGGGTCACAAAGAGTCAGGCACGACTGAAGTGACTCAGCACACACACATGCAGTGCTTTATCCAGTCATAGAAAGAATGAAATAATGCTATTTGCAGCAACGTGGATGAACTTAGAGATGATCATACTAAGTAAATCAGACAGAAAAATAGCATATGACATCATTCATATGTGGAATCTAAAAAAAAGAGAAAAAAATACTAATGCTATTTAGTACAGTAGTTTAACCCTGGAGGCACATTACAATAATATGGAACATTAAAAAGAAAACAAACAAAACACAAAGCCAGGGCCCACCCAAGACCAATGAAATGAGGATATTTTGTACGCAGGCTGGGCATTGGTATAGGTTTAAAACTCACCTCCGCTGATTCTAATCCCCACTAATCTAATGGAAAGGAATTTGGAGGCAAGTTGGAACCTTGCTACAAAAGTGTGGCATTTGCACACTGGAAGCTGGTTGGAAACACAGCATCTCAGGCCCCACCCGAGACATGTGGGATCAGAATCTGTATCTTAGTAAGATCTTCAGAGCATGTGTGGGCGCTTTAAAGTTTGAAATCACTGATTGTGGGAACAAACCATGCAAGTTCTCAGCTGTGACCTGTTCAAAGAGCCAAAGAGTCAGAGAGCTAGAAGAGATCTTAGTTAATTCAGAGAGCCCAATCTCCCTCCAGGTGCCAGGAAGAAAGGTGAAAGAGTCAGGAAGGTTTACTACCCCAAGAGATCATAGCGGCCTTGAAGATCTAAACAAGAGAGGGGACATCAGGGCACTGTGAGGACTGAGGGGAAGAGCTCAGAGCCTTCACACCAACAGTGTTTCTGCCCCAGGGGTGACTTGGCTCCAGCTGCATTGCTCTGTGAAAATGCACACACCATGTTGCCAGATCTTCCAATTTTTCAAGAGAAGATGGGAATGTAGATTTTGACATTATATCTCCTGATTTTTAAGTGCTGGCAACTAATACATGTTAGCTTTTTTTCTTCCTACCTGTGAAGCACATCACACTGCAAGGCACACTGTACTCATGAGACACTACAAACCTTAACCACACTCTTTCATGTTACAGATAAAGAAACTGAGTCTGGCGCACTTGTCCTCAAGAACCAGGACAAAGCAACTCCACTTTAAACATCATCTTAATTTCCCACTTGCATTTTGTTTTGTTTTAGGAAGTAGGGAGCTGCTGTGTTAGAGAGTTCTAGAATCACTGCAGGTGGAAATGGCTCTGAGGGGGGCCAGGAGAGATTTCTCTGGAAAGGCAATGAAGAGGCTCAGATTCAATCTCCAGACGTGTTAAGTGTTTTTTAAGCCCTGTGAAATCTGCTAGAGGGGCAGACCAAAATATCCCCGTTGACATTTCCTTCAACACCAGGCTTGTTTTGGAGAGTCTGGGCCAGGTGACAATGGTAGCACCAAGGGCTTGTGTTCCCAATTGGAGTCAAAACATTTGCTGAGCAACCCCATAAATCGGCTAGACAAGAAAGTAAATAGGAGGGCGAGACATGGGAAAGCGGAGGTAACTACCCACCCTGGGTGAAAAGAGGATTGGGGGGAAACATGCTGCAAAGCACATCCTCTGAAGCCAAGGATGTAGGGATGGGTGAGCCAGCCTGGTAGCTCTCACGCACCACTCATTCTTTTGTTCTTCAGTAGATACTTATCTAGCACCACAACTAAGATCATGGTATGTGATCCTATCACTTTATGGCAAATAGAAGGGGAAAAGGGAAAACAGTGACAGACTTTATTTTCTTGGGTTCCAAAATCACTGTGGACAGAGACTGCAGCCATGAAATTAAAAAAATGCTTGCTCCTTGGAAGGAAAACTTTGACAAACCTAGACAATGTATTAAAAAGCAGAGACATCACTTTGCCAACAAAGACACATGTAGTCAAAACTATGATTTATCCAGTATTCATATATAGATGTAACAGTTGGACCATAAAGAAGGCTGAGCACTGAAGAACTGGTGCCTTCAAATTGTTGTGGTAGAGAAGACTCTTGAGAGTCCCTTGAACAGCAAAGAGATCAAACCAGTCAATCCTAAAGGAAATCAATCCTGAATATTCATTGGAAGGACTGATGCTGAAACTCCTTCAGTCTTTGCCCACTTGATGCAAAGAACCAACTCATTGGAAAAGACCCTGATGCTGATAAAGACTGAAGGCAAAAGAAGAGGGCAGCAGAGGATGAGATGGTTAGATAGCATCACCAACTCAATGGACATGAATCTAAACAAACTCAGGGAGATGGTGAAGGACAGGGAAGCCTGGTGCGCTGCAATCCATGGGGTCGCAAAGAGATGGACACAACTTAGCAGCTGAACAACAACAATGTGCCAGGCACAGCTCTAGATACTAAGAATACAGTACTGAGCAAGACCAAATTCATTCGTGCCCTCACAGAGGCACACCATTTTTCACATCACACATCTTCCATCCCTGCCTCCCATTTCTAATCACAGTCAACAGCCTATTTTTCCTATTTTTTGTATTTTAAAATCATATTATCACAACATATTCACATCTTGCATCACATTCACATAAATCATACTGCATATAGGGATCCTGACCAACTTTGATCATTTTTAGATGCTTGAGAAATTCAGAGGCATCAATACCATCACTGGCATCATGAGAGTCTACTATGATCAGAATTTGTCTCAGATTATAGACCCAGGAAAGTTGGACTATATCAAAGAATTTACAGTCTTGTCTCCATCACCTTGAATGAAATTGTTGTTAGGTGTTTCATGCCAAGCCTTCATCCTCTATAATTTTTAAATTTAACTCTGAAATTTTCCTGGAGTAGAAGTGCTTCTCTTTAGTCTTTGAACCTTCTCTTGGTTGAGTCTCATTTCATTGACATATTCAAGCATATTTTCATTCAGTATATAATAACTTCATCACAAATGCATAAGCTCTTTAGCCTGTTGAAAAAGATAATTGTAGTTCCCACAAGAATGTTTGTGATAGAAATTTTGGTTTATTTTCTTTATCAGAAAGAATATGGATGAAATCATGTCAACCTACTTTTCTGACCACAACGCCATGAGACTAGATAGGAAACTGTCAATTATAGGGAAAAAAAAACTGTAAAGAATACAAACACATGGAAGCTAAACAACAAGCTTCTAAATAACCAAGAAGTCAATAAGAAATCAAAAGGGAAATCAAAAAAATACCTAGAAACAAATGACAGCAAAAGCACAACAAGTCAAAACCTATGGGATGCAGCAAAAGCAGTTCTAAGTGGGAAGGGTATAGCAATACAAGCCTCCCTCAGAAAACAAGCAAAAAATATCAAAACTTCAAATAAACCTAAACCTTACTTAAAGCAACTAGAAAAAACAGCAAAAAAAACAAACAAAAAACACCTAAATTAGTAGAAGGACAGAAATTATAAAAAGTCAAAGCAGAAATAAGTGAAAAAGAAATGAAAGAAGCAATAGCAAAGATCACTGAAACTAAAAGCTGATTCTTTGGGAAGATAAACAAAATAGATAAACCATTAGCCAGATGCATCAAGAAAAACAGGGAGAAGACTCAACTCAATAAATTAGAAACAAGGAGAAGTTACAACAAACAGCACAGAAATACAAAGGACCATAAGAGACTACTACAAGCAACAATATACCAATAAAATGGACAACCTAGAAGAAATGGACAAGTTCTTAAAAGAGTGAAAGATTCCAAAACTGAATCAGGAAAAAATATAAACATGAACTGACCATTCAGAAGCACCAAAATCAAAACTATGATAAAAAAAAAAAAAATCTCCTTACAAACAAAAGCCTAGGGCCAGGCAAATTCACAGGCAAATTCTATGAAATGTCTAGAGAAGAACCAACACCTATCCTCAAACTGTTCCAAAAAATTGGGTAGGAAGGAACACTCCCAAATTCATTCTCTGAGGCCCACCATCACCCTGATACTAAAACCAGACAAAGATATCATAAAAAAAAGAAAATTACAGGCCAATATCACTGATGAACACAGATGCAAAAAATCCTGAACAAGATACTAGCAAACAAAATTCAACAGCAATATACCATGATCAAGTGAGGTTTACTCCAGAGATGCAAGAATTCTTCAATATATGCCAACCAATCAATGTGATACACCATATAAACAAAGGAAAGAATAAAAACAATATGATAATCTCAATAGATGNCCTGAACAAGATACTAGCAAACAAAATTCAACAGCAATATACCATGATCAAGTGAGGTTTACTCCAGAGATGCAAGAATTCTTCAATATATGCCAACCAATCAATGTGATACACCATATAAACAAAGGAAAAGATAAAAACAATATGATAATCTCAATAGATGCAAAAAAAGCTTTTGACAAAATTCAATACACATTTGTAATTTAAAAAAAAAAATGGGCATAGAAGGAAACTACCTCAAAATAATGAAAGCCATATATGACAAACCCACGGCAAACATTACTCTCAATGATAAAAAACTGAAAGTATTTCCTTTAAGGTCAGGAACAAGACAAGGGTGTCCACTTTCACCACTATTATTCAATATAGTTTTGAAGTCTTAGCTACAGCAATCAGNGTTGGCAAAATAATGTCTCTGCTTTTGAATATGCTATCTAGGTTGGTCGTAACTTTCCTTCCAAGGAGTGTCTTTTAATTTCATGGCTGAAAGGAAGAACTTTCAGGAATAGAGATGCAGACATAGAGAACAGAGTTTAGACACCGCCAGGGGAGCAGAGGGTGGGATGAATTGAGAGAGCAGCACTGGGACATATGCATCACCATACATAAAACAGATAACTAATGGAAAGTTGCTTATAACACAGGGAACTCAACGCAGCACCCTTTGACAACTTAGAGGGGCAGGTGGGGGTGGGGAGGAGGTTCAAGCGGGAGGAGACATATGTATACTTGTGTCTGATACATGTTGTTGTATGGCAGAAGCCAACACAATATTGTAAAGCAATTGTCTCCCAATTAAAAAAAATATATATATATAACAAAGACTATGGTGAAATGGTGATTTGTGACTGACTGGAAGCCTTGGTAAATTCTCATTGTTTACATCTGCAGAAGTAAATTTCTCCGGGCAGTGCTATTAATTATCGTTGTATGGGTAAATACTTGTATGTATATGGGCAGCAGTAAATTACTAAAATAATTCATCCACTAGGCATTAATAATAGATGCAGTTATTTTTATCTGGGAATTTGTTTTATTTTTCCCTTTAATATTTCTCACTTCTTCAAATTACTTTCAACCAAATGAGCTTTCCTGGTGGTTTAGCTGGCAAAGAATCTGCCTGAAATGCAGGAGACCTGAGTTCAATCCCTGGGTTGGGAAGATACCCTGGAGAAAGGAACAGCTACCCACTCCAATATTCTGGCCTGGAGAATTCCATGGACTGTATAGTCCATGGGGTCACAAAGAGTTGAACATGACTGAGTGACTTTCCTTTATAGTGACAATAACAAAATTCTACCCTGTCTGCTGAATCTAATGTACCCACAAGGCCCAAAATGTCTATTAAATAAGGACTCGTGGTGTTGGCACATTGCCTCTCAAAGGGCTTGAAGTCTGGGAATTCATTTCTCATATTCCCTTGTCTTACAAGGGAAATCAGTGCANAACATGACTGAGTGACTTTCCTTTATAGTGACAATAACAAAATTCTACCCTGTCTGCTGAATCTAATGTACCCACAAGGCCCAAAATGTCTATTAAATAAGGACTCGTGGTGTTGGCACATTGCCTCTCAAAGGGCTTGAAGTCTGGGAATTCATTTCTCATATTCCCTTGTCTTACAAGGGAAATCAGTGCAAGTCTTTTCATTGCATGCCATGCTTCCATCCTGTGCTTTCTTACATCGTTCATTCCTTCTTAGAACTCTTCCCACTCCCTTTCAACCACATACCCAGTTTGTTCCTGACCTCCTTGAGGGCTTTCTTATATGGAGATGATCCCAAAGAAATGCTACCGGTGCTTTGCTGGAGAGCAGAGATTTGGACACAACTAATAGCAGGAGAACAGAAAAGAACCACAGACCTACGGAATTGAAACAAGGTACATGCATACTCCCAGCCTCCAATCAGGGCCCAGTCAGCTAAAGGGACTGCTCTAAAGGGACTTCTATCTCTGGCCTCAGTGGTGGCAGACTGGCCATAATCAACGACTTGGCAGCCAGAAGCCCAGACCATCTGGACAGGCTTGGACTCCGACTGGATGGGTCTGCCTCTCACAATAGCGTCCCCAGGCAAAGTCACCAGGCTGATTGTGGGTTCCCAGGGGCCCTTGGTATCCCACAGGGCTTCCCTGGTGGCTCAGCTGGTAATGAATCTGCCTGCAATATGGGAGACCTGGTTTCAGATCCTGGGTTGGGAAGATCCCCTGGAGAAGGGAATGGCTACCCACTCCAGTATTCTAGCCTGGAGAGCTCCATGGATTGTGTAGTCCATGGGGTCGCAGAGTCAGACAGGACTGAGCGACTTTCACTTTCATTTGGTATCCTGCTGGCACAATGCCTATACCATCAAGAACCTTTAATAGGGATTTGATGAACCTTTGACTCACTAAGGTTTCTGGGGCTCTTCTGTTTCTCCTGTCCACTCAGCCCTTTGGGATTGTCAGACATCTCTCCATTTGTATGATTCAGAAACGGATTTGTTAAGTCACCGAAACTCTGAAGTTTAATACATCACCTCTTACTCCTAGCAGCTTGTTGTTGTTTCTGAAGAGCAATAAAAATGTTTAAGTAAGCAAGATTTCCCTGGCGGCTCAGATGGTAAAAAATCTGCCTGCAGTGCAGGAGACAGGGGTCAGGAAGATCCCCTGGAGAAGACAATGGCTACCCGCTCCAGTATTCTTGCCTGGAGAATCCCATGGACAGAGGAATCTGGCAGGCTACAGTCCATGGGGTCACAAAGAGTTGGACAGGACTGAGCAACTGACACTTTCACTTTCAAGCAAAACTATCATTTTTTAAAAAACAAGACAAACAACTGCCAAAGGGATGGAACCATTGAATTCTTTATCCGTGCATCTTCTGATGGAGGAAATGTTTGTAGTGTGACAGATATTTTATTTAATTTGGGGGCCACTCCATGCAGGAATCTTATTTCCCTCAACAGGGATTGAACTGGAGCTCCTTACATTGGAAGCATGAGTCTTAACCACTGGACCACCAGAAAGTCCCCAGATATTTTTGATTGTATTGCATACGTGCACAGACTTGCCCCAGGTTTTTCTTGTCAACAGACTTCGAATAGGTTCACGTGTGACCCTGCACNTAAGGTTTCTGGGGCTCTTCTGTTTCTCCTGTCCACTCAGCCCTTTGGGATTGTCAGACATCTCTCCATCTGTATGATTCAGAAACGGATTTGTTAAGTCACCGAAACTCTGAAGTTTAATACATCATCTCTTACTCCTAGCAGCTTGTTGTTGTTTCTGAAGAGCAATAGAAATGTTTAAGTAAGCAAGATTTCCCTGGCGGCTCAGATGGTAAAAAATCTGCCTGCAATGCAGGAGACAGGGGTCAGGAAGATCCCCTGGAGAAGACAATGGCTACCGGCTCCAGTATTCTTGCCTGGAGAATCCCATGGACAGAGGAACCTGGCAGGCTATAGTCCATGGGGTCACAAAGAGTTGGACAGGACTGAGCAACTGATACTTTCACTTTCAAGCAAAACTATCATTTTTAAAAAAACAAGACAAACAACTGCCAAAGGGATGGAACCATTGAATTCTTTATCCGTGCATCTTCTGACGGAGGAAATGTTTGTAGTGTGACAGATATTTTCTTTAATTTGGGGGCCACTCCATGCAGGAATCTTATTTCCCTCAACAGGGATTGACCTGGAGCTCCTTACATTGGAAGCATGAGTCTTAACCACTGGACCACCAGAAAGTCCCCAGATATTTCTGATTGTATTGCGTACGTGCACAGACTTGCCCCAGGTTTTTCTTGTCAACAGACTTCGAATAGGTTCACGTGTGACCCTGCACCTTAAGAAAGCTGGAACCACTCTCAGTCTTATCAGTTTAAATTGATTAGTTCCATTCTCTTTGCCTATTGGTTTCGAAAAGGTCATGGTAACAGCGAGAGCCAATCAGATACAAAGGAAAGGTGTTTTTGTTTTTGTTTTTGTTTTTTGAGAAACGTGGGGTGAGACTTGAGAATGTTTGCTTTATTTTAAAACAAAGTCCGGTCGGGGTCGCTGTGGCCTTCACATTTTCCTGTGTGAGGATGTTAGGGTTAGAACTGCTGCCACCCTCTTTTAACCAGCAGGAGATGGCCTAGAGGACCAGAGCCGGCACCCCAAGAATCAGTTCAGTTCAGTCGCTCAGTCGTGTTCGACTCTGCGACCCCATGAATTGCAGCACTCCAGGCCTCCCTGTCCAACACCAACTCCCCAAGAATGGGAGAGCAGAATTACGAAAGGAATCCGATCTTTGCTGTCTGTGTGGGGACACTAAATTAACCAACCCTGGACTTGAAACTCATCAGACTGCTCCTTCTTTGAGAAAATAGTAATAATACCCCTTACTGTGGCAAGCCAGTTTTGGTCAAGTGTTTTGTTACAAACAGCTGAAAAACAAGAGAGAAAGCCTGCTCTGATCAGAAGGTGGCCAAGGATGCAAGGACTCAAAGCGAGGTGAGTCCATTGAATTCTTTAAGCAGAGAACAGTCCCGCGACTGAGCATCCATTTCCCTCTGGGGACCAGACAACTGAGTCCCCCCAGCAAGCTGTTCCTTTCTCTGAACTCTGTGCGGTGAAGGCTGCCAAATTTCAACTCCATTTGTGGAGACTGAGGAATCTTTTGAGGTGGATTTAAGCCTGGGAAATGGAATCATTTCTCCTAGGCTTTTAAAACCACAATCTGTTGGGGACTCCCTCCTTGTTCCGTGGCTGCTGTGGTCTGGGTTCCCACAGACCTGTCCTCCCCACTCTCTACATAACGGGAAGGGGAGGAGGGAAGGACCAGCAGGTGGGAAGGCATTCAGAGGGGCCTGGAGAGCCCCCTCCCCACCCCAGATCCACAGAGGTGCTCCGTGCCCCCTACTGCCAGCAGCAACTTTACTTGGATGAGGGAGCTCTCTGTGGGGAGAAATACCTTTCTTCTTTTGCTCTCTGACAAATTTCCTTTAGATTGGTCTCCAAGTGTTTAAAATTTCCATCACTATTGTAAAGAAATTGGTGGTTTGCGTTTCTAACGACTCTATTGTCCCTTCGCTGTACATTGCACTTTTCAGGGCCATTGATTAGTTGCAATGGGGTGAATCTTGGTTGAATGACAGCCAACAAAACACCAGGACAGACCCAGGCTTTAGATGTCATGCTCTGAAACATAAGGACATCAGCAGTTCCCGTGAGGAGGTTGGTTTCTGCGCTTGAGGTTAGAGAGGTCCTTCCTAAACGTGGAGCATGAAATCGGCATATCACGCAGCAAGCAAAGACACGTATGTAAAGGGCATCCAACGTGGCCAAGAGAGTCCCCAGGTCAGTAATTACAGGATGGTGCCACAAGGCAGAGTGAAGAAGTGTCTCTCAGAGGGTGGAGGTGGATATGCTAGGGAGCAAGGCCAGCCCTGAGAGGTCACTGGTTTCTGGGCTTTTCATTGGTAGCTTTTCATTTGTCCTGTTCAGTGGGAAGGCAGAGATGGTTCAAGACAAAGAAGTCACTGGTAGGTGCTGAGTTTCAAAATACATGGAGCTCTAAAGTCTGCAGAGGAGATAGTAGTCTAAAAGGCAAAGTGCTTTTGATGTTTGATTTTCAAGAGGCAGCCTTTGTTGGGACAGGATTTCTCCCAGCATTCCAAAGTCTACCTTTGAAGTATTTTTTCGATATATCAAGATCCAAGGTAAAGAGCTGACCTCATGGAGTTCATACATTAAACACGGAGTAGGGAAGAATGCATGCAGGCTTGCTGAAGTACGAGAGTCTGGCTTACACAAAAAAAGATAAAACCCTTCTCAGGTCAGAGGAAGGAGTGCGGAGAGCTTGGAGAAAAGGAAGTTTACATGCTTAGCCCTTCTCCTCATCACCCATTTGATCCCCACACCCCAGATGAAACCCTGGCGGTAACAGTAGAAACCATGGCAGATACTAGATTCATTCACTCGACATACATTTTCCTATTTCTAAATGACACACATTTTAACATTTACTTATTTGGTTGTGTCTGGCCTTGGTTGCAGCATGAAGGATCTTCCTTGTGTCACGTGGGATCCTTCCTTGCAGTGCAAGGACCCTCTAGTTGTGGCATGCTTGTGGCTCACTTGCTCCACAGCTGATGGGATCTTAGTTCCCTGACCAGAGCTCAAACCTGCATCCCCTGCATTGCAAGGCGGATTCTTAACCCCTGGGCCACCAGGAAAATCCCCAGCATACATTTATTGGGTGCCTAAGAAAGGCCTGGTACTGTTCTGGGTGCTTCATACCCATTAAACAAAACAGACAGATGTCTGCCCTCCTGGAGCTTATAGTCTAACTGAGGAAGACAGACGTGACCAGTAGACGTAATAGATGGTCTTGTGTGATATGGTGATAAAAGGAAGGTAAGGATTCATAGCCAGACGGAAATTCAAGGCCTAGACTTTTAACCACTTCTTTGCAATAGTTTTCTATGGTATTTTTTTGGCCATGGGAAATCTACGAAGAAACTGTTTTCATTAGTGATAATAACCAGCTGGGTCCGAACCCTTTGGAGGCCCAGATGGGTGATGTCTTTAAGATAGTGAGAATCACCCATGGAAATACTTAAAGATGGGAAACAGGCCCCAGAGGAGGCCACAACGCCGCCGTGTATTCTGGAGCCTTCAATTCCCTCTTTGGTCTAAACTCTGCTTTGGGAAAAGAGAAAGATACCCGCAAATTAAATGCAAACTTCTGACAAAACAGCCTGAAGAATGAGCAATGGCATGCGTCTGATTTACACCCACCCCAGCTCCCCTAGGGGGCCGACCCTCAGCTAGACCCAGGATCCCCTGGGCAGGGTTTGGGCATTTGTAAATGCAAACCCACCACTGTCCTCTTCCCATCAGTAACTGCCTAGCACTGCAGGGGTTTCCCGAAACATTCATTTGTGTTCTCTTTTTTAAACTCACAACCAAGAAAATATTCAATAAGTAAAATTACCCATGGCATATAATTTCATCCACATTTCTTACAAAGGTTGTCTCCTCCAGACTTCAAGGATTAGTGGGCGCCATCAGGAAGGGATTACTGTTGTTATGAAATATGTAAACAATTGATTATATGAGAGTCTCATTAGTCTTGGCATCTGGCAGACTCCCTATGTGTCCCAGGGTTCATGAGACACATATGTGTGAGCACACACACACAGTGTGGAAAGTGGGATCAGTAGACAGACAAGTGCCCCACATGGAGTAAATGATCACTGAAGGTATAATTGCAGAATTGAGATGTAAAATTTCTTTGCCCCACCATTCAGCCTGAAAGGATATCCCAGGCCTGAGAGAGGGACTAAATGTCTGTGGGTACATAGCAGAGGAGTCAGTGTATCAGTGTCAGGGAGACTAACACATCCTCCACCTACAAACAGGGCACATGGTTCAGGTCAGACCAGTCATTGCAATTTCATAGTGATCGTCTCTCTGAGGTACACATGGTCCCACATGGGCCATTGAGTGTCCTCCCCAGGACTTAGGTTGGCACTATATGGAAAGAGATGCTCTTCTGCCTGTGCTACTGACGTGGTAGAATTGAATGGGAGCCTGAAGCTGTTTTAGCAACTTTGTCTACACGTATTTAAATTCAGCCTAAAGATGAAGGCAGGAAAAGAAGGCCACAGTCCTGAGAGCTCACTTGAGTCCCCAGCCATAACTGATCCTGGACTAGATGGATTTCCTAATGATATGAATTAACATGGTTCCTTCTTTGCTTCAACAAGGATGTTTTTGTCAGTTCAGTTCAGTCACTCAGTCATGTCCAACTCTACGACCCCATAAATCGCAGCATGCCAGGCCTCCCTGTCCATCACAAACTCCCGGAGTTCACTCAAACTCATGTCCATCAAGTTGGTGATGCCATCCAGCCATCCCATCCTCTGTCGCCCCCTTCTCCTCCTGCCCCCAATCCCTCCCAGCATCAGACTCTTTTCCGGTGAGTCAACTCTTCGCATGAGGTGGCCAAAGTACTGGAGCTTCAGCTTCAGCATCATTCCTTCCAAAGAAATACCAGGGCCGATCTCTTTCAGAATGGACTGGTGGGATCTCCTTGCAGTCCAAGGGACTCTCCAGAGTCTTCTCCAGCACCCCAGTTCAAAAGCATCCATTCTTCGGTGCTCAGCCTTCTTCACAGTCCGACTCTCACATGCTACCAAATCATGGATCATAATAGTTGCCACTAGTTGAGCATCTGCCATGTGCCAGGCATGAAGCTAGTTGCTTTATATACTGTGTCTCACAAACTCCTTCTAATAGTACCCTCAGGAGGATGATGGTATTCTATTTCATAACAGAAGAGCAAGGGCAGAACAGTAAGATTAAGTAGCCTGTACAAAGGCGTAAGATATGCAAGTGTTCTAGTGGAGATTTGAATGTAGGATAGTGAGGCTTACGAGTCCATGCTCTTCTCACCCTGTCCTGTCACTAGGCACCAGTGGCAACACAGTGGCATCAGAGGTATATAGAATGCAGCAGATTTTTATATATTTTGTGTACTGTGATGTTGTTCAGTCATTAAGCCTATTAGACTCTTTGCAACCCTATAGACTGCAGCACACCAGGCTTCCTTGTTCCTCACTAGCTTCTAGAGTTTGCGCAAACTCATGTCCATTGAGTTGGTGATGCCATCCAGCCATCTCCTCCTCTGTCACCCCCTTCTCCTCCTGCCCTCAATTTGTTTGTCCTAGCTTTTCTTCCAAGGAGCAAGGGGCTTTCAATTTCATGGCTGCCACCACCATCTGCAGTGATTTTGGAGCCCAAGAAAATAAAGTCTGTCACTGTTTCCATTGTATCCCCGTCTAATTGCCATGAAGTGATGGGACCAGATGCCATGATCTTAGTTTTTAGAACGTTGAGTTTTAAGACAGCTTTTTCACTCTCCTCTTTCACTTTTATCAAGAGGCTCTTTAGTTCCTCTTCACTTTCTGCTATAAAGGTGGTGTCATCTGCATATCTGAGGTTATTGATATTTCTCTTGGTAATCTTGATTCCAGCTTATGATTCATCTATCCAGCCCAGCATTTCTCATGATGTACTCTGCATATAAGTTAAATAAGTAGGGTGAAAATATGCAGTATTGACCTATTCCTTTCCCAATATTTGAACCAGTTCATTGTTCCATGTCTGGTTCTAACTGTTGCTTCTTGACCTGCATACAGACTTCTCAGGAGACAGGTAAGATGGTCTGGTATTCCCAGCTCTTGAAGAATTTTCCACAGTTTGTTGTGATCCACACAGTCAAAGGCTTTAGCGTAGTCAATGAGGCAGTTGTTTTTCTGGAATTCCACTTGCTTTCTCTATGATCCAATAGATGTTGACAGTTTGATCTCTGGTTCCTCTGTCTTTTCTAAACCCAGCTTGAACATCTGGAAGTTCTCAGTTCACATATTGTTGAAGCCTAGCTTGTAGGATTTTAAGCATTACCTTACTAGCATGTGAAATGAGTGCACTGGTACACAGTAGTTTAAACATTCTTTGTCCTTGCCCTTCTATGAGATTGGAATGATAACTGACTTTTTGAGTCCTGTGGCCACTGCTGAGTTTTCCCAGTTTGCTGACATATTGAGTGCAGCACTTTCACAGCATCATCTTTTAGGATTTTAAATAGCTCAGCTGGAATTTCATCACCTCCACTAGCTTTGTTCACAGTAATGCTACCTAAGGCCCACTTGACTTCACACTCCAGGATGTCTGGCTCTAGGTGAGTGACCACCCAATCATGGCTGTCCAGATCATTAAGACCTATTTTGTATAATTCTTCTGTATATTCTTTCCACCTCTTCTTGATCTCTTCTACATGTGTTAGGTCCTTACTGTTTCTGTCTTTTGTCGTTCTGGAGCTATTAGTAATCACCCTCTGCTCTTCCCCGGTAGCATATTGGACACCTTGTGGCGTAGGGAGCTCATCTTCTGGTGTCATATCTTTTTGTCTTTTCATACTGTTCATGAGGTTCTTGTGGCAATAGTACTGGAGTGGTTTGCCACCCCTCCTCTGATGGACCACGTTTTGTCTGAACTCTCCACTGTGACCCGTCTGTCTTGGGTGGCCCTGTATAGCATAGCTCATAGCTTCACTGAATTGCACAAGCCCCTTCACCACGACAAGGCTGTGATCCATGACGGGGACACTGCAACTTCACNCAATAGTACTGGAGTGGTTTGCCACCCCTCCTCTGATGGACCACGTTTTGTCTGAACTCTCCACTGTGACCCGTCCGTCTTGGGTGGCCCTGTATAGCATAGCTCATAGCTTCACTGAATTGCACAAGCCCCTTCACCACGACAAGGCTGTGATCCATGACGGGGACACTGCAACTTCACTGAATTCATTTATTCTAAACAGCTTTTTGGTGGTGATTTAGGATTTCTATATCGGGCTTCCCTGGTAGCTCTGTTTTTAAAGAATCCGCATACAAAACAGGGGACCTCGGTTCGATTCCTGGGTTGGGAAGATCCCCTGGAGAAGGGACAGACCACCCAATCCAGTATTATTGGGCTTCCCTGGTGGCTCAGTTGGTAAAGAATCCACCTGCAGTGTGGGAGACCTGGATTCGATCACATCATCTGCAAAGGCTGACATTTTAATTTCTTCCTTACCAATTTATATGTTTTTCTTGCCTAATTGCCTTGGTTAGGACTTCCAATAAAATGTTGTATAAAAGTGGTGAGAGTAAGCATTTTTGTCCGTATCCTGATCTTAGAGGAAGATCTTTCAGCTTTTCACCATTGAGTATGATGTTAACTGTGAGCTTGTTGTATATGGTCTTTATTATGTTGTTACATTCCCTGTTTATTCTCAACAATACCCACATGGTTGAGAGTTTTATCATAAATGGATATTGAGTTTTGTCAAAGATTTCTGAATCTTTTGAGAGGATCATGTGGTGTTTAGTCTTCATTTTGTTACTGTGGAATAGCACACTGATATGCAGATGTTGGACCATATGTGCATCCCTGGGATCAGTCCCGTTTGACCATTGTGTGTGATCCTTTGGATGTTTTGTTGAATTTGATTTGCTGGTAGTTTGTTAAGGACTTTTACATCTATATTAATCAGGGACATTGGCCTGTAATTTTCCTGTGGCATCTTTGTCTGGTTTTGGTATCGGGGTAATACCAAAAAGTGAATTTGGAAGTGCTCCCTTCTCTTCTATTTTTTAGAAGAGTTTGAGAAGGATTTTTATTCTTTAAATGTTTGGGTAAAACTCACCAGTGAAGTCATCTGGTCCTGGACTTTTGTGTATTGGAAAGTTACTGATTCAATCTTCTTACTAGTAATTAGTCTGTTCAGATTTTCTGTTTGTTCATGATTCAGTCTTGGTAAGTTGTATGTTTCAAGAAATGTATCCACCTCTTCCAGGGTACCTAATTTGCTATATAAGTGTTCATGTGGCTTCCCTGGTGGATCAGTGGTAAAGAATCACCTAAAATGCAGGAGACAAGGGTTTGATCACTGGTCTGGGAAGATCCCTTGGAAAAGGAAGCAGCACCCTGCTCCACTATTCTTGCCTGGAGATTTCCATGGACAGAGTAGCCTAGTGTGCTACAGTCAATAGGGTTGCAAAGAGTTGGACAAAACTTAGTGACTTAGAAGAACAGCAAAGTATTCCTATAGTCTCTTATGATCCTCTATATCGCTGTGATATCAGTTGTAATGTCTCCTTTGATTTCTGTTTTTATTTATTTGAGTGCTCTCTTTATCTTGGTTAGTCTAGCTAAAGGTGTGCCCATTTTCTGTACCTTTTTAAAGAATCAGTTTCATTGATCTTTCCTACTTTTAGTTTCTATTTCATTTATTTGGACAATAATATTTGTTATTTTCTTTCTACTAACTTAGGGCTTCATTTGTTCTTTTATTTCTCCTTCATTGTGATGTAAGGTTAGGTTGAGATTTTTTTTTTTTCGTATAGGCATTTATCACTATGAATTTCCCTTTTAGAACTGCTTTTGCTACATCTAGAAGTTTTGATATATTTCCATTTTTATTTATGCCAAGGTAGTTTTTTCTAATTTTCTTTTGATTTCTTCTTTACCCCATTGGTTGTTCAATAGTTTGTTGTTTAATCTCCATGTATTTGTGAATTTGCCAGTTTTCTTCTTGAGTTGATTTCCTTGTTTTCTATAACCTGCACTTCATTTTCTTCTTTAGTTTTTCTAGTTTTACTTTCTTTAATCAATTTTTCTTGTTCTATTTATTTTATCTGGTACATGTCATAACTTGAAAGTTGGTATATGTTATAACATTGAAATGTCGTTCTATTTCAATGAGCTTAACTCTATGTAGCCAGTTAGAGTTTTCCTACTTTTCTCAATTTTTGGGTACCTACATGTTGCTTTTCTTGACTGTACTTATTTGTGATCACTACTCTTTTATATTGAGCCTTTTAGAATCAGATCCATATAATTTGGGGGATCAATTCTGCTACTCTTTGTCCTTTTACTTTGAAACTTGAAATTTTTTACTGAGATTGCTTTCTACTTTTTGTTTATATTCAGTAATTTCAAGTGAGTAGATATTTCCTTTAAATCTATCTTTTATCTCTTCTTGCTATATTCCTCTGGTTAAAACTCCTAGTGTTATGTCAAATAAGAGTGGTAAGAGTGGACATCTTTTCCTCTTTATTGATTTTAGGGGGAAAGTATTCAGTCTTTTACCATTAACTATTTTAGCTAAAAGGGTTTTTTGCAGATTTTTATCAAGGTGAAGAAGTTCTCTATTGATCATTTTATGAGAGTTTTTATCATAAATAAGTATTGGATTTCATAATATGCTATTTCTGCATCAATTGATAGGATAATATGATTTTTCTTATTTAGACTGTTGGTATGATAGATTACATTGATTGGCTTTTTAAGATATAATAAACATATAGCAAAACTCACCTATTTTATACAATTCTATGTTTTTTTAATATATTTACAAGGTTTTGAACCATCAGCACTTGTTTCAGAATATTTTAATTACTCGAGAAATAAACTCCGTACCCTTCAACTGTCACTCCCTTTCCCCTCACTCCCTAGTCCCTGCCAACCACTGATTTGCTTTCTGATTTTGTGTGTTTGCCTATTCTGACAGTCATATAAATGGAATCATACACTATGTGGTAAATGGCACTTCTTTGCAATGGGCTGTCCTTCCTGTGTATGTTACTCTGACCAAAATAGGCCCTATTCAATCAGTATTCTGTAAGGAGACAACTTTCCTGGGAACCTACACCAAGCATGGTATAACAGTAATAACCAAGTAGACTCTCTGGGTACACACCACCATCACTAGCAACAGCTGCAGAGATTCTTTCTTTCAGGACTTTATGAAGATACAAAAAGACTAAATGAGAATGACTAAACTGTGTATGAAATAAGACCTATGTGCAGTTTACTATATAGTAAGCTTAAACATGTACAGAATGTTTATATAATAGGCTGTAAATGATATACAGAGGGTTCTGGTAAGAGTTTCCAATTCCTCCGTGCTAGTTACTGGTGAAATTTTCCAAGCATGGCTGAAAAATAGTCTCTCTTCTGGACAAGCTGGGATTGTGATGATGTTTTTGGTTCCCCATGCTGTATTTGTAGCCCATCAGTCTGCTTGTGGAGTGTGGCTTCCTCTAGTCAGGGTCCTTGGTACCATGCAGAAAGCCTCCTTATCCAATAGTTAGGATGAGAGCTCGTCAGGTAACTTTTTAAAATGGGCTTAAGTTATCTCTTTGACATTATATTGGTTATCTTTTGTTGACATAGATAAGAATATGAAATTACTGCTATTTAACGATTTCTGACCTTTAAAATCATGTTTTCATAAGATACAACTTAAAATAGGTATTCATTTAAATACATGTCTTCTGATCATATGAGAGTTGGACTATAAAGAAAGCTGAGCACCGAAGAATTGATGCTTTTGAACTGTGGTGTTGGAGAAGACTCTTGACAGTCCCTTGGACTGCAAAGGAGATCCAACCAGCCCATCCTAAAGGAAATCAGTCCTGAATATTCATTGGAAGGTCTGATGCTAAAGCTGAAACTCCAATACTCTGGCCACCTGATGCAAAGAACTGACTCATTGGAAAAAACCTGGTGCTGGAAAAGATTGTAGGTGGGAGGAGAAGGGGACGACAGAGGATGTGATGGTT